>JAOBYF010329980.1:0-16821 GCA_025403605.1 Parazoanthus darwini
GGGGGGGTTAATCGGATCCCCTTCTACTTTCGTCACAATTCATCCGATTGACGCGAAACTTGACACATAAGATCAGCTTCCCTTGTACTTTCAATTAAGCATAGTCACGTTGTGTCTGATTAGTTTCCATGGCAACCATGATGAGAAAAATACCAAAATTTAACCGCCATCTCGGAGTTGGATTTTTTAGATTTTCAGATTTTATTCAAATTAAATTATAAATACTGAAAGTGATAAGCAAACATAATTTTGCGATTGAAAACTTCAAAATATGTAGAATCCATCGCAAAATTGTCCGCATTCAGTCAACACACAGTTTGCGTGACTCATTGTGATGGCGTCATTAGATGTAACGTCACCTAATTAGCGTCAAAGGATGTGCTAACAAACAAAGAACAGTTGTACCGAAAATTTTGTTGTTTCATCTCGAAGCACAAATTTAAACCCGAAAAATCGAGGGGGGTCAATTTAACCCCCCTCCTCAAGGTTTCTAGGGTAAATAACACACTTTTCGACCTTCCTTCCAGTATGAAATTGACTCAATAAGTGTTAAACTTGTGTAATTTCTGCACAAAATTCAATGGCTTGTGTTACCCAAACACAGCGTTTCACTTTTTGCCAAATTTCTCGAAAACGAAAACTGTTAGGAAAGTTTTATCGTGATTTTCGATAAAAGTTCACCAAAAGGATTTTCTGGACAAAAACAAAGAAATCTCAAAAATCACTTTAGTCCGCGAGTTCTTAATTCTTACAGTCAGCCACTTTTAACATTTAAAACGTACCCAACCTACTTATTAGTTATCGCAACATTTGCCAATTTGTCATTTAACGTTGCTAAGGGAACCGATAAGCCGCCATTTTTGTCGCCGACTTAGCTTGGATTTTTGAAACCATTTAGAATTTGTCAGTTTTCTGAAATATTTACAAAAATTGAAACAAAACATTATTTCAGGCGAAAAAAAATAGCCAGTAAACAACCAAAGTAAAATTTTAATGAATGGAATTTAGAGAAGTTTTTAAAACTTCTCAATTCTGCAAGTAAAAGCAAATTTGCTTACAATATTCTGATAACGTCATCACTGATGATATCATCTAGTTAGCGGCAGTTGCTAAATTGGTTTCGGCGTTTTTGCACATTCAATCTCGGCAGAAAAAATCATATTTGCACTCCTCCTAGAAACTTAAATAGATACATGTAAAAAATTGTTCGGTCGAAGGTGGATTAAGATCAAAAGTGAAAGCAGGTAAACAATTTTATTATCAATACACCCCTCCCCGCCCCCCAACCCATCCCCCATCATTCAGAACTGAGTTTGACTTTGCCTTTGTGAAAATAAAAGATCAAAAACTTTCTGCCAAAGTTGTTTTCGTTTCTTATAAGGATTGTGTGCTATAAACTGTTGCCAAACTGTTATTATCACCTAAAAATAGTTTTAAATCACAAAAAGTCACAAGTTTTAAAATCAAGTTTTTTAAAAAATCACAAAATATCACAAGTTTGGTACAAAAAGCGTGCGTTTATTTGTAGGCGGAACTTGTTACAAGTCATTCATGCTTGGTTTGACTACAGTCTGTCCTGTTATTACACGATAACAAACAAGTAGAATCATCTGGAAGCTAAATAGTTATTCATAAAATGTCCTAGCTATTCCATTGTTTAAGTTGTTTGTTCTCATCGCTAACACACTGATTTGTTGCCTCAAGGCTGCTCACTGAGAACGACGATAAATTGTGCACTAAACGATGTAAAGTCTTTCTCCTCTGGACTGTTAATATTACACACTTAGTCACAGTACCCAACCCTTACGTTCATTACATGGAATAAAATATAATATTAACACTTTTAAACTAAAGAATGTCATCTACGTCATGCCGAGCTTAAACCAATTACGAATTCACTGAGACAGATCGCCAAACACAAGGTTGATGTGTATCTAATACTAATTGTAGCGGTTGAATAGATTCCAGTGGCTGGTCTACACATAATTAATCGAGAAACTTGACCACCCAGCGAACTTCAAAATCATTTAATTACAGACAATCCTTCGCATTTGTTTTGTACCATTACTTCTTAACCGGCAAGGACTTTCTTGCATTTAACCCATATCATATGCAGGTCATTTTCTGTGCTTTCTTTTTATGCCACATTAAATTTTAGTAATTAGGCGCTTTATCATCTCAGTCAGACAGCGGAATCTGATTAATACCCGCTGCGAAACCACAACCATTGAAAAGGTTTCTGCTCCATTCGTTTCTTTGTTCCCTATTTCCGTCTATTTTGCAGCAAGAGTAAATAAAAGCGTTGACATTCTTTTGTTGCTGGTGGAAAACAAGCTCTTGATAAACAAAGTATCAGTTGCTGCGTTCATCCGATTCGATGTACACAGAGCAACGCAATATGAGATTAACAAAACCTGTTAAATTTGCCTTTTTCACTTTTTTTGTTTTGCTTATTATCCTCCTGGCGTTGTCCTTACATATGATTGTGTTAATACTTACTGAGAAACAAGAATCCACAACAAAAGCATTCGGAGGTGGTATGTACACTTCAATGTCCTCTGAAGTTCTTATCACGCGTGTTTTAGATGTTATTCGTGCGAATTAAACTGAAGGCAATGATTAACCTTGTCAGCAAATACTAATCCAGAACAGCTGAAAGATGAAACGAG
The DNA here is from genome assembly GCA_025403605.1 of Parazoanthus darwini. Classification (NCBI taxonomy): domain Eukaryota; kingdom Metazoa; phylum Cnidaria; class Anthozoa; order Zoantharia; family Parazoanthidae; genus Parazoanthus; species Parazoanthus darwini. The sequence goes on from JAOBYF010329980.1 coordinate 2,670, forward strand.
CTAAACTATTTAAGCAGTTATAACAAGTTTTAATCGAATAAATGCAGCCGAAGTAAAATTAACATATTGATATAGTCAAATTCAACCAAATGAAGTCCCACTGTAGCACAACGTCTAAGCTGAAGTTACTGGAAACCCGTTTTTGCAAATTTATAATTATTACTATTAGTCATTTGGCTCTGACTTTATTTTAAGAAGCCTTACTAAAAAACTTTTCGGTCTAAAATTCTTTTAAGAACCTTATAAATAAAATTAACGCTGCGTTTGAATAAAATTAGAAAACGTTTTCGAACAGATCGTCTCTGTAGAACAGATAACTATCGTTTAAAACATCAGAATTTTCGATTTTCTAACGACTTTAGCTCAACGCCCGGAAATAAAGTCTAATGCTATAAAAATAAAACAGGAAAACTAATTAACAAACCTGGTCTTATGTAAAGTATGTAAAGCATTCGGAGATGGTATGTACAATTCAATGTCTTCTGAAGTTCTTATCACGCGTGTTTTAGGTGTTATACTTAATTGAAGGCAATGATTAACCCCGTCAGCAAATATTAATCCAGAACAGCTGAAAGATGAAACGAGCTAAACTATTTAGGCATTTATAACTAGTTGAATCGAATAATGTCAGCCGAGTTTAAACATATTGATGTAGTTCAACTTCAATCAAACAAACAAAGTCCCACTACAGAACACCGTCTAAGCTGAAGTTACTGGAAACCCGTTTTTTGTATGTATGTAATTATTAATCGTTTGATTTTGACTTTATTTTAAGAAACCTTACTAAAAATTATTGTCTAAAGTTCTTTTAAGAACTTTGTAAACAAAATTAACGCTGCGTTTGAATAAAATTACAAAACGTTTTCGAACAGACAATCTTTATATAACATATAACTTTCGGTTAAAGCATCACAATTTTCGATGTTTTCAACGACTTTAGCTCAACGCCCGGAAATAAAGTCTAATGTTATAAAAATAAAACAGGAAAACTAATTAACAAAACTGGTCGTTGTTAGGAGTTTTGACAATGCGTAAGATAATAGGACAAATGTATAAAAGCAAATACGCCTAGACATTCTAGTATTGTATATCTTCAGTTGGTTGGCTGCGGAGATTCAGTGTGGCAGTCGTAGAGAAAGATGTTTCAACCCAATTGTACTGTTTCTAAACAAATTTAGTAACGAAAAAAAAAAAACAATCAGAAAGTCAAGCAACAGCAGATACAAAGGCAAGTGGGGAACGGGAGGGGGGCACTATTTTTTGACATCATATGACTACTGCTGCTTTGAGTTACTAATTTTTATCAAGCCCTCGGGGGAAATTTTGGCGTTGTTTATCTTGAAAGTTAATAGTTTTCATGGTTGCGCTTGTTTCTTAAAATTCTTAGATAAATTCTAAAACGATGAATCAATGCGAATAATAACCCTTAAACGTTTATTGGCGAGGATTGAGCGCCCCCTTCCCCCACTCCAAAGGATTTTCCGGCCTAAAAAAACATATTCAAAATTATTAACGAAAAAAAAAACCAATCAGAAAGTCAAGGAACAGCAGATACAAAGGCAAGTGGGGAACGGGAGGGGGCACTATTTTTTGAGATCATATGACTACTGCTGCTTTGAGTTACTAATTTTTATCAAGCCTTCGGGCAAGTTTTGGCGTTTTTTATCTTGAAAAAAAAATCTGAAGCTTTGCAGCAAGCTGTTAACCCGTTTCACACGAACTCGGCCGGGCTGGTTAACTTTCTCCATGTAAACAAGGCCTATTTTTTTGTTCTTGTTCATCTTTCAGTTCCCGTTTTTTGTATTCAAAAGAGGTGTGCGAAACGTGTAGAACTGTATTCATTGAAAAGAGAAGAAACGAAATGATAAACATTTAAATTTCCAACAAAAATCCAAAGCAAAAGCAGAGTTTGGGTTTTAAAAAAACTTGCACAGTTCTACATCGACTCATTTCCATCTCACGCAGAATAACTTTAATTAACTGTCTAAAAAGTAAAGTGACTCAACCTCAAACAGTAAATATACTCCTATTTCCTTTACCAACCACTACAATCTTTAAAAAAACTAATTTGTATTAACACACAGAGTTACAGTACTGCTCGTCAAATCCTTGTCAGAACGGAGGCAACTGCGTTGATGGAGTGAACTCTCACAACTGCTCGTGTGTTAAAGGATTCAACGGCACAAACTGTGAAAACGGTCAGTTCAAATAACAAATCAGATAGTGGTGCTTTAATATAGCACCTTCCACTTGATGGCTTGAAGTGCTTTACTTTTAGTTATTCAGCGATGAAGGTAACATTTTACGATTATACTATATCCTCGGAACGATTTCTTAAGTTAGCTCCACTACTTTATGACATTCACAATCATATCTTTTGTAGAACCTAAACCAGTTCAGATTTCCTTTAAAGCAACTCAAATGAACCAGGAAAAGAATAATTGGCGTCCTTAAAACAAAACATTTTTAATTTATACTGAAAGAATCGCTGAGAACTCCTAAACACTTTCAATCTATGCCTAGATATTGACGATTGCTCTTCAAACCCGTGCAAGAATGGAGGAGCGTGCACCGATGGAGTAGACTCGTACAACTGCACTTGTGTTGTTGGATTCAGCGGCACCAACTGTAGAAAAAGTGAGTTATGTGGTTTGCTTATGTCTTGATAGAGCGATGGTTGTGTCCATACTGTTTACATTGAATGTATTAAAAACTTTTTATGGATTTTATATACCAGCTAATGCACGTCGTCAAAATCAGATACAAGGTTAACAGATAGATTAAGGGTTATATTAGTGTAACTGTAACTTGTCTAGCTTTCACTGACGTTAATTGCAGCAAGCTGAGGAGGGATTCAAAGTCTCGCGGATCTTCGCAGAAATGTGAGCAATGGAAAAAGCTTGGGGAAGAATTTTCCTGTTCCTGTTATCGTTTTTGTACCTGGTCCTATACTTGTTGATGTTAATCAGTGTCTCCGCGCCGGACCCTATTCCTATACCCGTGTTTCTTTATATACTCCCATTCCAGTTCTTGTTTCTGTCCCTGTTCCTTTTATTTTGACGGCAACCCTCAAATCTTAGGCAACAAAAATGGAATGGTATCTAGTGACTGCTGTTACTGCTAATATTATTGTTTCAGTTTTTTGTTGGTATATAGTTTCATTTTGCAGCAAAATTGCAATTCTGAAAATCAAGTCGACTATCGTCTAGAAAAAATCTAAAAAATCCTTGAATAAAGATTTTCAATTCCAGCGGTTGAGTGCTACAACGACATTGTTTGTAATTTATCGTAAAACGGATTTGAAAACAACTTGAAACCTATACAAATTCCTAAAATTCACAGCCTTTTTGGTTATTTTTGATTCTGAGTGATTCTATCTGACAAGAAAAAGAGAAATGAATAAAAGAAATTGCAATTACACTTTGGGAGCAAGTGATCTAATATGTAAGATAACTCAGCATGAAACGGGGATTACAGTGCTATCCTTCACCAACCATTACCTTTTTTTCGATAAATTTATTTTATTACCAACAGACATAAATGACTGCTCACCAAATCCTTGTCTAAACGGAGGAAACTGTACTGATGGAGTGAACTCTCACCGCTGTTCATGTGTTAGAGGGTTCAACGGCACCAACTGCGAAAATGGTCAGTTTATATAAAATATTAGATTATGATGTTTCTATGGTACTCGGCGACGAAGGTAGAATTTTATCATTTTCATCAAATCCTTGGCACGATTTCTTAGGTTAACTTCACTGTTTCTTGAAATTCCCGTAAATTCGTATCTTTTCTATTACCTCAACCAAGAGCAAGTCAGATTTTCCGCAGAAAACAACTGAACTTTATAAAGAAATAATGCCTCGCCTAAGTTAAAATCATTTTAATAATTACTCTAGTGTTCTTTTTAACATTTATCTATGTGTGCTTTAGACATTGACGATTGCGCTTCAAGCCCGTGCCAGAACGGAGGAGCGTGCACTGATGGAATAGACTCGTACAATTGCACTTGTGTGGCTGGATTCAACGACACCAGTTGTGGAACAAGTGAGTTCTGTGCAATGCTTCTTAGTAGAGCATTTGTTCCTCTTTTTGTAACATTTCCGTTCCGTTTTTATCTCGATCCTGTTTTTACCTTGTTTCATTTTCTGCCCCTATTACTTTATCCGCGCTTTATCCGTTCCTCCCTTTTTTTTTGCTGTTTCAGTTGGTTTCTTTCCCCTTTTTGTTATGTTCCTGTTTACATCCTTCTCCCTGTTTCTGTTTGTATTTCTGTGTTTGTACTTGCTCCTGTCTTTGTTCCTCTTCCTGTTCCTGTTCCCGATCTTGTTTCTGATCGTGTCAATGCCACTTCGCAGTCTCTGTTTCATTCCATTTCCCCTGTTGATGCTCCTTTTCTGACTTGGATCGAAATAACTCGTTATGTAAGTTTGGGAGCAGGTTATGCTTCCACGCTAGGTTAAAGTATATTCGCTGTTTGGCTTGTTCAACAATAGCATTGCTCTACAAATAGGTGTTTCTCGCAGACTGACTTTTTAACAAGCTCGCTAATATGTAAAATTACTCAGCATGAAACAGCGATTACCGATTTATTCTTTACGAACAACTATTATTTTTAAAGGATAATTATTTATATAACTCCACAGACATAAATGAATGCTCACCAAATCCTTGTCAGAACGGTGGAAACTGTACTGATGGAGTGAACTCTTACAGCTGTTGGTGTGTCAAAGGGTTCAATGGTACCAACTGTGAAAAAGGTCAGTTCATACAATGAAATTGAACATGGTGTTTGTAGAGCACCTTCACTTAATGGCTTGAAGCATTTCGATTTTTAGTACTAAGCGACGAATACAGGTATTATCATTTACACTAAATCTTTTCCCAATTCTTTAGCTATAAACCTCGTTTTTTAAGAAAAAGAAGAACGTTTATATATTATTTTTCAGTACCTCACCAAAAGCATTTCCGATTCCCTACAAGACAGCTAAAAAGAACCTGGAAAACAAAAACTGCCCTGCTTAAAGAAAATTTTACAAATACTGAAATATTTTCTAAACCACTTTTAACAATTTCAATCTATGTTTTAGATGTTGACGATTGCGCTTCAAACCCATGTCGGAATGAAGGAACGTGCACCGATGGAGTAGACTCGTACAATTGCGCTTGTGCTGCTGGGTACAATGGAACAAACTGTGAGACAAGTGAGTTCGTTGAAGCGCATCGTTTCAGATGCGTTGAAGTTTTTCTAATATTACGTAACTGACAAGCCAAATATTTATAACTATAGTTCGAGCGGTATAACACATAAACATATTCTTAGTGATCATGATTTTTCTGCGCGATATATTTTATGATAAATACAAATTGTCCTACAGATTTTTAAAATTTTCCTTTCAATATGTTTGTAGCTAACTTGAGGCATGAATACTTCCTGTGGCATGGAGTTGTTAGTGTTATAAAATTGAAAAATAAAAGCGAAAAAGTGTTATTACAACATTTTATGTCAATTTTGTCATAAACGTAAGCTTTTTCACACTGGCATGGACAAGGCCGAACATTTGCGAGCCTATATATTTCCAGTTAATAAAAAGCAGATGTCCAAAACTTATATATAATATAGTGTCATCTTGCAATTTATATAATCGCGTTGACTGACATTTTAAATAAAGATTTTCTATTTCTGTGCTGGACAGCTTAAATTAATAGAATTAAAAGCAGTTAGCAACTTATAAAATTCTCAAAATAAAGAGCGATTTTGCAATTCTTACATTTTGGAGGTAGGGTGAGTCTATCTGGGTCGACGAAAGAGAGTTGGATTAAAAGAACTTAAAGTTTTAATTTAGGCACCAGTGAATTTTCCTCGCAAAGACAAATCGCTTAGGAAAAATTAGTTTCGTTCTATAAAATTGCGTTTTTCGCTGATTGACTCTAACAAGCTCTCTAATATTTAAGATGACCTAACTTTAAACATTGAATACCTAATGGTTTAGACAAAATATTATAATTCCTTTTTAAAAAGTATAATCTCTTTTAAACGGCATATTTTCTATCTCCACAGACATAGATGAATGCTCACCAAATCCTTGTCAGAACGGAGGAAACTGCACTGACGGAGTGAACTCTTACAGCTGTTCGTGTGTCAAAGGGTTCAACGGTACCAATTGTGAAAATGGTCAGTTGATATAACGAAATAGATCGTGGTGTTTGTAAAGCTCTTTCCACTTAATGCCTTGAAGCATTTTGATAACTAGGCGACGAATATAGGTTTTTTCATTGATATTAAATCATAAATTGCCCAATTCTTTAGATAAGCTTCATCATTTTTCAAAATTAATGTTCATACCTTTTCCAGTACCCACAATCGATACAAAACAACTCAAGAGAACCCGGAAAACAAAAACTGTCTTGCTTAAATAAAATCATTTTATGAATACTGAAATGTCTTCTGAACCAATTTTACCAATTTCAATCTGTGTTTTAGACATTGACGATTGTGCTACAAATCCTTGTCAAAATGGAGGAACGTGCACCGATGGAGTAGATTCGTACAACTGTACTTGTGTTGCTGGTTACAATGGAACAAACTGTGAGACAAGTGAGTTCGGTGAAGTGCGGTGTTTCAGATGCGTTGAAGTTTTTCTAGTTTTACGTAACTGACAAGCTAAATAGTTACTGTAGTTTGGGCGATATAGGACATATATAGGATATAAACTTAGTGATCATGATTTTTCTGCGCGATATATTTTCTGATACACTCAAACTGTCGTACAGCATATTGAAATTTTTCTTTCAATATGTTTGTAGCTAACTTAAGGCATGAATACTCCCTGTGGCATGGAGTTGGTAGTGTCACAAAAGCAAAAAAGAAAAGCGAAGAAAGAGTTTTTACAACATTATATATAAATTTTGTCATAAATTTCGTGACATTTTCCAGAAATAGATACAGTTCTTTTTTAAAAAGTATAATCTTTTTTCAAATTGTATATCTTTTTTTTTTACCTCCACAGATATAGATGAATGCTCACCAAATCCTTGTCAGAACGGAGGAAACTGCACTGATGGAGTGAACGCTTACAACTGTTTGTGTGTGAAAGGGTTCAACGATAACAAAAGTGAAAACGGTCAGTTCATGTAACGAAAAAGATTGTGGTGCTTTTATTGAATTTTACACTTAATGTCTTAAAGCTACTTAATTTTTGATACTCGTCGCAAAAGATATTGTTTACGTTCAATTGAAAGTCTCTGCATAACTCGTAGTTTTTAAAAGGGATCAATCAAAATAATTTGAGAACAATATATGAGAGTTTTGAATCTTCTAAACAGTTTCAAATCTATGCTTTAGACATTGACGATTGTGCTACAAATCCGTGTCAGAATGGAGGAGCGTGCACCGACGGAGTAGACTCGTACAAATGCACCTGTGTGGCTGGGTTCAACGGCACCAACTGTGGAACAAGTGAGTTGGTGTCCGTATAGCTTGTGCTCCGATTGAAGACGACCGGACACTTTCGATAATGTTTAGCTTATGGTTGCGAAAAAAATTAAATGGCGTAGATTTCAAACAGGTACTAGATAAAGGAAAAGACATAATGGAAGGCTTTTGAAAGGAACCTAAATGATCTTTAAAAAGTAATCCACGAGTTTTATGAAAAACGTGATGTTACGGATGTTTAGAGAGTTGGAATCACAGGGGTATAGTTTAGGCGCCAAAAAAACCCCCCGAAGTATATTGCTGACTTAATTTCTTTTTAGATGGCGACATAATAGCTCAAATTTACTGTCTGAATACGGATAGGGATACTTCATGATCACCCTTGGAATATCTCTTCGTCAAAACCAAGGGAAAGATGCTCCTGCAAACTCAACATACATCCCTTTTAAAAAAAACTCGTTTATAATTAATGCGATAGTATAAAAGCGACAATCAGGCACGTTCAAGAGAACTAAAAAGATCAAGAAAATCTGTCAGAAATGAAATGATTAAACTGATGTTTAGATGCGCAAAAAAGGACTTAAAATGACCCTCGAACAAGGCCAAAGTAACGCGCTATGAGCAGCTTGTAGAACAAAAACCGGCCGATACTGTGAAAGAAATAAACGATAACCTCAATCACGAGTGAAAAATATCAACCCTGTTGCATGACTACAAAAACATTTAACCTTGCAAATTCCATGAATATGGGACTAACTACTACCACATCCTCAGATTTCCAAATTTGTATCTCTTCTTTTATCAACCTTCTTCCGTTCATATCAAACAACATGCAAGCAAAAATCGATTTAATGTAACATTTTGCTTTCAGGATTATGTGCATTACATTGTTTACAGGACCTCAGCGTTATGCCCCTTTTCCCCTTTGTTTGCCGTAAATAGTGGAAAAAAACTTAGAAATAGAAAAAAATTAATATATGTTAACGTTTTTTGGAACATTTAAAACAAGTACTATGATTTTTTTGGATATTTCTCAACAAGTTCCATTCCATGCTTTAGACATTGACGATTGTACTCCAAACCCCTGTCAGAATGGAGGATCGTGTACAGACGGAGTAAACTCGTACAACTGCACTTGTATGGCTGGATTCAACGACGCCAACTGTGGTACAGGTGAGTTCGGTGTATTGTTTAATTTCTTAGTAGAGCGTTTGCGATGTCCATGGTTCCTACAATAAGTATCAAAATTCGTCTTCCCGGAAGCTGGTTCCAGGTGCCATCGGGTAAAGGGATAATGGAAAGAATTAATTAGCGGCTAAGGCTATAATGGTTAACGCTTTCTGGTTTCGGCTTAACATCGCAAAGACTGAGGAGGCTTTCCAAGCTCTAGTGAATATACGAGGAAATATGACGATTTGATACAGTTTGTTAAGATGATTCTTTGGGGCAACCCAGATATCGGATGGCTCTTGTGCAGAACAAAGCCCATAGAACTTAAATCTTGTCCCTGTTCTTATCTTTGTTCCTGTTCCTGTCGCTAATGCTGATTTCTTTCAGTCAAAGTTACAGTTCCTCTCCCTATGTATTTCCGTGTTCACGCTCTTGTTTCTCTTGATTCGATTTCTCGTCCTGTTCCGGACTCTTTTACTATACCTGATCCCATTTGGTGTTCCTGTCCTAGTTCCTGTTAATGTTCCTACTCTAATTCCTGTTGCCCTTTTGTTAATTAATCCTGTTCCTGTCTCGACTGTTCCCCATCTATATGTTGTTGTCCCTACTTTTTACTAATTTGTTCTTACTAAAGCAATGAACATTTTCACTTGGTTTTGTATTTGTTAAGCTGCTTAAGATTTGAGGGATGATTGCTTGATCTGAACTCTGAACTTTTTTTCCGGTCAAAGAAATGTAATGCTCATAAAAATGTGAATTGATATATAAAAAAATGACAAAAATATATTTCATTTTTACAGTGTATCAAACAGTAAAGTGGCTCTTCACCTGTAAAAAATCTAATTAGAGTTGTAACAAATAAAAACCTTGAGTATCTCAGTAATAATGCTAAAAACACTTAGGTTAACCTAAAGTTGTATTAACATAGTATTAGCAAGCGTGCAAGCGTAGTTAGTGCAGTTGGCAAGGTCTCTGACTGCAAACCAGAAGGCCCCAGGTTCAAACCCCGGCTTGGTCGAGGGTTGAACTTGGTGAACTTTGGGTGACCTTCTTTTGCCACACCGTCCGTGAACAGGGAATCGAAGTCGTTGGTGTAGTCTTTCGACGTTCTATCGAGGAACTTAACCCTTAAGCGTTTTTTTTTTGGGGGGGGGATGGGGGGATCTACCTAAATTCTGAAGCTTTGCAGTAATTAAAATGAGAATTACAGTACCTGTATTCCAATTGATTAGACATCATCTGACGTTATTTAAATGACGTCATCATTTATAATTTATACCAAATAATTATGCAAATTGAAGTTTTAAACAAGAAACGGAATCTTTTTCACAAAATGTCTTCAGTTTTCAATTATTTCATTTACATTTTGAATACTTTTTTTTATTCTATAATAACATGTTTTCTTTTAAAATCAAGGTAATTTACTGCAAATTTGCTAAAAATGAACATTTCAAAAAATCCAAGACGGCGGCCAAGATGTTGTCCAATAACTGTTACCACAGCAACAGCTCTTAATTAAATCTTTATTGTTGTCATGGAAAGTGATTAGCAAGGCTGAAGCTGCTTACGAGCTAAATGGCCAGCTTTCATCTGTAAGCATTTAGAAAATCTTGGGGTGGTCAAATCACTCCTCCGCCCCCATCAAAGTTGGTGTTTCTCAAAAAGGCCTAAGCGTTTAAGGGTTAAAATCACCAACACACGTGTCGTTAGAAGTCCTCCCCTACGAGATAATGTGCTATATCAGGGCTCCATTTAAAATAGTTATGGATGGTTGGATGCTCCTGTTGAAATATTGCTTACAGATATATCTTACAAAATTAACATTGTTTGAAAAGTATGGACATAAAAACGGGAACCGATAACCACCAGTATCCTTTCTGCATAATGAGTACAGTAACCAATGACCATTATCGTGTACATAAAAGAAGAAGCATTAACAAGTATGTGTTCAATATATGTAATATCTTTACTTTAGAATGTTTTTGTTTATATTATAAACCCTTGGATTAATTCATTTGTGACAGTCCTAAACTAAAAAACAAGTCTGATTTATTACAAAAAATCAAAGTAACCTCAACCTTAAGCTCAAAAACATTTTAACAAGCTAAACGCAAGAAAATGTTTTGGTTTCTTAAGTTGGTTTTGATATCTTTGCTCTAGATATTGACGATTGTGATCCAAGCCCGTGTCAGAATGCAGGATCGTGCACCGACGGAGTAGACTCGTACAACTGCGCTTGTATGACTGGGTTCAAAGGCACCAACTGTGGAACAAGTGAGTTCTGTGTAGTGATGATAGTCTTTAATAAAGCGATTTTTGTGTCCTTAGTTTTTACAACGTGTATGGAAAAAGCATTTCCCGATATGTTGGTGCGAGAAACATGTCAATATAAGGTAGGGGTCTGATAGATAGGTTGATAGGTAAGATGGGAAAGCTCAGATAAATTGGAATTCTATGAAAATCTCTAGATTTTTAGATCAGTGTAATGTTTAAGTCTATGGTTACCTTCAGGTTCCTGTTCTTGTTCCTGTCCCCGTTCCTGTTTCTTGTTTTCGACCTTTTGTGTTTATGGTTATTATAATTATTGTTGTTATTAACATTATTATTATTATTATTATTATTATTGTTATTGTTATTGTTATTGTTATTATTGTTTTTATTATTTATATTTTTATTATTATTATTATTAAGGGTAAGGCTAAGTTAACACCCTATCGGATAGATCTTGTACTAGAATTAAGTCATGGCGGATTTTAGACCTTAAAAGGTCTCTGTTCCTGTTCTTGTTCTTCGTCTGCAGGTTATTGTTTCTGTTCCTTTTCCTGTCCCTATTTTTATTCTTAAGCCTGTTCCTGTTCCTGATTTTAAAAACAGCAATAAATTAGTTCAGATTTTTGCGACCTGCTGATGGTTTATTCAACTATGTTAAGTCTAAGCATCTACTTATTTTTCTACGTTCTATTTTTAGCCTGATCTGCAATTTATTTATCTGAATTGTCTAATTATAGTGATTATCGAACTATCTAACATTCCCAAAGCAAACTTCGAAAAACGTTTAAAAGCTTTGATTTTTGAAGCTTTAGCGAGATTTTTCTACTTAAAGAGCCTGTTTGAAACAGATAAATTCATGAACAAGTTATTTGAGTTTGCAAGGTTTAAGCACCGTGTATTTTATAAATAATTACACAAGATGATCAGGTATAACCAAACAAAACAAACTGTTCAGTTAATTCTAAAGAAAACTCGTGCGAGTTCCATAATAAAGGAGCAAGAAAAGAAGAAGCAAGTTGACCGTACGAAACAGTCTTTATAGCAAGTAAAGACGGAAACATGCGAGTGGTACAGCGGAGGTTACGACGTGTAATTGTTCAGTTTATCAGTTTCAGAAGTTAGGGCGGCGACAACCCACTGAGAACTTTATAAGTTATTGGCTGAGCTTTAAATGCAACACGAGAAACAGCAGGTAGCAAGTGCAAGGATATTTTAAGAGAAAACTTAAGATGTGATTGTAATAAGGTCGGCAGCAGCGAGTGCATGTTAAGTTGCGTGGAAGTTTCTCTATTTTACGTGAAAGCAAGTCACAGAGTTCCAGTAGTTCGCACAGGTTAGAGCTTAAGCAAGGTACTCAGTATAATTTCAAAGTTGAATATTTATTAGAATATAGCTGGCAATTGTTCGCGCGCTTTTTGCATGGCGCGAGCGTACATCTATAACTCGATAGACGCACGCCTGTGCGTTTATTAAATTGCGTGCTCGCGTTCAACCAATAAGAACGCTCAGAACGGTTTAGGAGAATTTTGTTCGTTATCAACTTAAGTGTATTTTTTTTTCTTATAAATGCTGCTTAAAGTGGAAAAGGCAATGTTCAAAAGAAATGGTCCATACTTTAGCTGTGCGTCTATCGAGTTATGGATGCACTTGGGTAGTTGGGAGAGCACTTGAGAAGCTAGATAGCTTCGCCACGTGCCACTCTAACGCTTTTCTCGTGCTCTCCCAACTTCCCAAGTGCATTCATAACTCGATAGACGCACGCTAAGCATGGAGTATTTCTTAATTAATTCAACAGACATAGATGACTGCTCACCAAACCCTTGTCAGAATGCGGGAATCTGCACTGATGGAGTAAACTCTCACAGCTGTTCATGTGCTAAAGGGTTCAACGGAATCAACTGTGAAAACGGTCAGTTCAATTAATGAAAAATTTAATCAATTAATGGATGTTTATGTAACGCTTGAGGGAGTCATTATACTTTTATCTTCAACAGTTTGGTTTGATTCAACGGCACTTAAAATGGGGCTGTCAACACTTTTGATTGAGCTGTTGTGGTTTTCTTAGTCCCTATAATGAGTTACAAAACACCTGTCACCATTTTGTACCAGAAATACGTTGTTAAAATCAGGTACAGGGCTAATAGGTAGGATAATTGATAGGATTTAAATTACGTTATAACATAGCTGGCATTTATTTCGCGTCTTTTGTATGGTGTGCGTCTATTAAATCGTAACGAACGAAAGTAAACAAAAAAAGTGCTTTGGAAAATGTAAAGGATTTCAATGGAAAGCGAAATACCAATTGAAGGCGACCAACTAGGATTGGAAGGAGAACTACCGAATTTCAATTTAGATATGGATTTCCTTTTCAAAAACAATCCAGTCGGTGAACAGCGGTTTGTAACCCTGAATGACACGGAAACGAAGGGAATATTGCAAAACGATGCAATGTTCCAAACTTTATCTGTGTGTCTATCGAGTTATGGATGCACTTGGGAGGTCAGGAGAGCAGTGGAGAAGCTAGAGAAGCACTCGGCTTCGCATTCGTTCCACTCCAATGCTTCTCTTGAGCTCTCCCAACATCCCGCGTGCATCCATAACTCGAAAGACGTGCTTTAAGCATGGCCCATTTCTTAATCTTAGGCTAAGGCTGGCAATAATTTAATTGTATCTTGTTTGGAGTTCACTGCATTGCACAACTAAGGAAGGATTGAAATACTCGTAGATCTGTGGCTTACAGGCCTTGTAAGCTTTCTTGGATCCCAAGGATACCTTTTTGGTTCCTCCTGCTCCATTCCACATGTTTTATTGCACTCTTCGGGTCATTATTCAGCGTTTGAAATCTTTGAAATATTACAAAAGTTCGGAATCACTCAAGTCTAAAGGCCTTTCAGACGAAAGCCTAAATCGCAACCCAAATCTCGTTTGCAAAATTATTACACTCGTCGACAATGAATTACTACCCTTCAACAGGCAGAAAAAGTTTATTGTAACTAGCTTGCTCGATCTTATATTTGTACAGTCTCCATAGTCAGTACAAACTTCAAGATATATAATTATAATGATAATAATAATAATAATAATGATAATATATAATAAATACTAATATTATCATTAAACGCATACTACTCGACGCATCAACATTCAAGCAGAGTATAGTTTTACCTCGATGATACAGAAAAAAATGTGGAAATTTTAACGAATTTCTTTTCATTCCAAACAGATGTGGACGAATGTTTTCCAAGCCCGTGTCAAAATGGGGGAACCTGCATTGAC
>JAOBYF010331091.1:0-16807 GCA_025403605.1 Parazoanthus darwini
GCATGCTCCCCCGGGAAATTTTGAAAATTAGTTTGTCTAAAAACGTGTTTCGATAATTCCTGGGTTTTAAATGCCGTTTGAAACACAAATCAGAGTGTCTAAAACTAGTAAAATATGTCAAGTTTTTCTCAAACTTGGAGCAATTTGCTGAGATGGCACATTTGATACATTTGCTGGTTAAAAAACTGGGGGGGGCACGGGCCCCCCCGGCACCACCCCTTGCTACGGCCCTGGACATAAACAACGGTAAGAAATAACGGTAACAACATAATCCATACTAGGGAATTCGAATGCGCCATCTATAAAATCTTATTCGTTTGCAGTTAAAGAATTTGCACGTTTGATGAAAACTATATACTTATAAGAGGTCAGGCTTACAGGCAGAAAAACCAAAACTAAGGTGTTCTAATCTCACAAATAGGTATTAATAAGAGAAGATTTTTAATCACAGATTCAGAACTTTATAGTAGACCAGTGTAGGCCTCTTAATGCACCTGTGATTTGATCAAATCTTCAATTCTTGTGATCAACTCGCCGCCGCGTTCTGGACTTGTTGAAATTTGTCCATTTCACACTGAGAATTCCGTGCTGTTCAATGTTGGCGTATTCAAGGCGGGAGATAATCAGACTGTTCATACTGGTTTCACTAAACCGTCCCTAGTTAAATACTTCCTTCATGTAGTCTCATTACCTAAATGGGCCTTTACGAGCCTAGTGTTTTCATGTTTGTATTTGACTTTTGTATTTGTATTTACTGTAAACAATGAACACAGGCAAAAAAAAATGAAACTGAAACTATAAGTCCAACTAATCCAATGGCTAATATGGTATCTTGCCGGATATTTCATATATCTGACTGTACACGGTCAAATTCTCATTAAACATCACTCCAAGGTTGTGTACCTTATTGGACACTTCGATGGTAGAATTAGCCAATGAAAAATTCACTAGTAGACTGTAAGTAGCATTTGTTGAAGCGACTGGTGAAGTAGATAACCTTTGTTTTCAGGGGAAATTACACGTGAGTTTCAGCTGAGTGTCAGCGTAAAACTTAACATTGAAATTATGTCTGGTAATCACCCTTTGTAAAGGAGCCATATAAAGGATGAAAAGTAACGAAGCGAGTGTTCTTCTATCACCTCGTATTCCAACTGTCGTGGAGAAAAGCCAAAATACTTATCAATCTATTTATAGTAGTAACGTTCGGTTGATCGTGTCAAAAGGTTCTGCGATACGCCTACCGGTAATAGTATACAAGTACTGAACACCCTGATGTTGCCAAGTGTTATCAGAATGTTGTTGGTCACCTCCACTAAAGCAGTCTTGGTGCAATGATAAACACTTTTGAATATTGGTGGCAAATAAAAAAGAACAAAATACAAATTAAATTCAACAGCTCCACTCTGTCGATGTACCTTCCCCCTCCCCCATCTCGTTTTCCTTGAATCAGTATTAACAACAAAATCGTCAGTAATCCTCAATTGGAGGAACTATTCGTCATAGTTATAAAATACATTAGTTTTCTTCGTCTACGGTTATGCAAAAATCAGGTGTTGCTTTAAATTCCTTTCAGTAAGGCACTCATTTGAAGCGGCAAAGACCGATAGAAAAGATTTCTATCTTATTTCTTATAATTAAGAACTGAGCCATATCCCACGGATTACTAAGTGCGTTCAAAGATTGTTGGTTACTATGGAAAAGCACAACTTTTATTTGACTTCATATATACTTTCATCCTTGGAAATCCATAACGTAATGTACAAGTATACTGTACTGTTTTATATCCTTTAACTAAGAAGCACAAAGCTAGTCTAGTTGAGCTAAGTTTAAGTTTGCATGTTACGACAAAAACAAGTCCCGACCGATAGTGGCACAGTCTGGCTTAGTCTCGATTGCAGATTTTAATTATTTGAAAAATTTGTAAAATATACATTTGATTCGATTCAAACGAACACATAACAAGAACTACTGAAGAGTTAAATTGCTTGCTTGATTTCCTTAAATAAGAAGAATGCGCAACTAACGTTTCTTCAGCTAAGGGATATTGCGTTCGAGACAGAATAAAACATTTGTTAACCGTGGCAGTTGCAGGAGTTTTAAAACCACAAACAGTAATCATTTTAAAGAAATGGCGCTATTTGAGGTTTAATAAATATATGTTACGATTATTTCAACAGGAAAAAAAAACTTCTATAAGCCAGGTTAAGGGTAATCTTAGATTATCTTTCGTAAAGTTTATTCTTTTGGCGGCATTTTAAAGTTTAACTCTAAAGTGTGATCCAGCGAGCGCTATTTCAAAGCGATATTATAGCACCATTCGTAGGGAATTCAATATGGCAAACAATCGACAACAAAATGATAGCAATGTTTTTACTATTTTTTTCGATAAAGAAAATCTCGAATTAAGTAGACCAACCGTGGACATTAATTAGAATTATAAACGAGTCGCTCTTATTGCGTAACTTATTACAGCCAGGACATGATTATTTAATATCAAATAGGCAAACTTTTACGATCCATATTAACAATTAAAACTTAACGTTCTTATATATATTTTTAAAATTTGCTCAGTAACATTGGAAATAAAGACAAAAACCAAAAACTTACCTGTAAAAATAAAAGTAAAATGAACGTTTACAAACGACAAGCGTTCTTTTAACACGGTTTTCAGAAACGGAGAACAAATATCGGGTGAAAAAATTGCTTAAAATTTTTCACGCCAGTCAATGTTTTAAAATTATATAGGCGTTGAGTTCGGAAGAGCATGCAAGTACCAGGCCGGTACACAATGCTTAATTAGCAGCAGAGTTTAAACGCAAGTTTGGCTTAATTTTTGCAGTACTGTATTTAAACTCTTAAAAAAGGTTTCTTCTTTCTGTTACTTGATCACTTTCCAAAAAAAAACCCAGTAATTATTCACTAGCTTTTAGCAATATCCGTCATTTCAAGAATGTACCTTGTCCGCCAAGGCAGTTGACGGACTTGAGGAAAGCAAACGAAAGAATTGTCCAACATCTTTGATAACATGTCTGCTTAATGTTATAAACCAAATTTACTGCGTCATTTTACTCATAGTTAAGTGAATATAAAATGAATTTCTTACCCAAAACAAAACTTGCTGGAAAGATTAATCCTACACCAGTGACAATGCAATGAGGTTCCTTCGACATGTAGAGTTTGATAGTTTCATTTGAACGCGAGTCCTGTGTTGCGTGCGAGATGAAGGAGTTTAGTAGATAAGAGCGCCACATAGTAATACCACAGATTATTATAATTGTTAAGAACTAAAACGCAAATGGCGGACCACTCAGCCTCCGAACACCCTAAACAAAAAGCTTTTCTCTCAAAGAGTAGATGCGCAGTTGTAATCAGTTGACTTCCAAAAGGCCGCGGTTCCTTTTTTGACAATAATTATGACAAAACTTCAATAATGATCTAAGCCATCGAAGCGGACAATTATTTGAACACTGCAGTCATTACTATAAAACCCGTACGACATTGCTCTTAAAAAGACAACCAAAAGGCATGTGTTAAAGAGCTGCTATCCCAAAGATGGTTAATACAAAGTAATATATTAACCACTGTTAATTATTCGCTTATAATGTGCTTGGGATGGTTCTTTTAAATTTAATTAATGCAAAATTTCCCGTGCCATAATGGTGATTACTTTTGTTGCGGCTAATATATGTAGATTAAACAGTGCTTGGAGTTATATTAAATGTGGTTTAAGTAAATTTGACTGACCCGTATATGCCGTAAACATGAGAAACTAAGAAGCAGTCTTGTGCTTGAAAAGGCTTTGCCTGGCAGATGAAGGATAGTTTGTTTGAAAGTTGCTGTTGAGAAATTCCAAATTGATTTTGTGCTCTAAACTCATTTTAGATTGCTTCAAAGTTGATAAAGACGAAGCGTAACCTTTGGGCTCCGTGTCTTCTAGCAGGTATGGAACAACAGGTTGCGATTTAAAAACTTGATTTTATAGTGAATACACTCCCTTATCAGAAATATGAAGATATGATTCCTTCAACAGGGTTTGGTTCTGCTGTGACCAAATCATTTATTTGACTTCAAACATCCAAAAAAACATCAACAAAAGACGCTGTCAGTTTGATGGCAAATGGTTTTAAGCTTTGGTTTGGCGTCTACATACTCGGAATATTACCCAGAAAGAGCGTTCCAAATCCGTGTTTTTTTATTTAGAACTAAAGTTTTAGGTTAAAATTCATTAGTATCGCAATTGCATTTACTTTTACGACTGTGCAATTAAACTACAGGATTAAACGACTACGAATGTGATTGTTTTTTCCTTGTTCCTTTTTAATTATTTGTTAGAAGATGTTTCACCATCAGATTTCGATCGTCGTAGAGCTAAACAAACATGTTTTGTAGTTCAAATTTAGAAAATATACTGGTAGAAAATGAAGTTTGTTAATACATGTCGGTTTTGCTTATGTGAAAGGTGTCTGAGAATAATCTATTCTACAAAGCTCGTAAAATCTTTTGAGTAGAAAGCACAAACATACTTTCCGATTCCTAGACAGAAATTGCATAACGGTAGCTTCTTTCGTATAAGTGCAAACATGTTGTAAAAACTATCAAGCGTGATAGAATCTTCAGATTTTTTACAAATACCTTTTCAAATGTTCAGGAACAACGTAGATTTGCTAAATATACGCGAATTTGTTATTGGCCTAGAACACCTTGGAGGGAATAGATCAAAAGTCTTTGGATGAATTACGGATGCGTTTCTTTATGAGGCCGCTTTGTGAGAAAAAGATTGCACAGTGCGATGTATAGGACGTGACTGACTTAGTATAAAACGTCCTTTCCTTTGACGCTCTTCAGAAAAAGACTGAAGACAATAAGATGCAACTTTCGTGATCATTAATAAATAATCAGATGAATGTAATTATATGAAGGAGTAGAAAATGGAATGCACCAAAGTTCTGCCGACTCCGTCTGAAGTGTATATTCAAACTACTGTCATCAGGAAAGTTACACAATAAAACTTTTGATAACCGATTCAAACATCTGAATGAATGAGAGAACAAAATCTTATCGTCTTCCAAAGTATAATCGTTCGTTCATAGTATCTGAGTGAAGAAGCCACGATTTGGGGCAAAACGTGTGTGTATAGCGTTATGAATAAACACTTCTCATCTCCTCCCTTGATTGGCACACTATGATATACGTGTACTTAAGCATGTACGTAAGCAAGTGCGTCTCGAAACCAGTTGAAATGCAAACTGATGATGATGCTTTCTTTTCGTTGAATGCAGGAATGTGTAGCAAGTTTAAATTTTGAAAGAAATAAAGAATATGTACAATTACATAATTTTATTATTGATTTATTGTACACAAAAATATTAAGCAAGAATTTGCTGTCAGATATCAGAACCACAAATGTTCAATGTTTTTTTAAATTTTGATTTTCTGCCGAATTTCATCGCTATCGGTCAAGAAAGAATATACAAGTCAAGTATAAACCGACCTTATTCGTTGGACAGGTATGTCGCTGCTAAGTAAAAGTGTAAACATTCTAAACCCGTTAGGATTTCGCAAAAACGTTAACATTGTAGGCAAATTCAAGCCAAATAACGGACAGCAAATACTTTTAAAATTTGAGACAAACTAGTGATAAACAGGCGCTATGAGTTTCAAAAATTTCACAAAAACTTCACCTTTTGTTAGCTGGACTGAGAAAATACTTGATGCCAGATGCTCCCCTTCACACCAAGTAGGAATAAATTCAAGCTGAGTTTCCGCTTAATAAGTGGAACAAATTCCACAAAGATAAAAATCATGATAAGGACTTTAGAGGGTTTAGTCAAACACTTAAACGAATGCTTTAAAATGTAGTTAGAATTTGTGTAGATTACTGTTTGGTCGCAAATGTAAAGCCATTTGCAACCAAACAACATTTTTCTGAAAGTCCTTTCAAGAGCTACTTTACTGGTTTGGATTACAATAAGAACCAGTAAATTCGAACTGAGGCTGAGTGTTCTTAAACTTTCCTATAAATGACTTTAAGACATTGGAGAAGGACAGCGCTAGCCTCAGTTTGTTCTTAGGTTGTTCCTAGTTTTTGGTCAAAATCCAGGCTCGTATTCTTATAAAATTGTTTTTATATAAAGTAGAGTGTATTTTAACATATTTCAAACTCAACATATCAGCAAGAAATCTCCGATACGCACATTGCTGAGTATTTCAATATCAGTGAGCTTATGGGACTGAAAGGTATATGTAAAACTGTCTGCCGATATATCGGAAGTATCAGATAGGCCTAATGCTACTAACAATGGGCGACGGAAAAGTTGGTTATGAGTTTCAGAGAGAATTAAATGGTAAAAATTATTAAAGCTTTAAGTGTTCATGACAGGGGCATCCCTAGGGTGTTTTAGTGGGAGAAGGGGTTTCCACACTACCGAAATATAGGTTGACCAAGATGAGATTAAAAGAGCATTTTGTTGGA
The DNA here is from genome assembly GCA_025403605.1 of Parazoanthus darwini. Classification (NCBI taxonomy): domain Eukaryota; kingdom Metazoa; phylum Cnidaria; class Anthozoa; order Zoantharia; family Parazoanthidae; genus Parazoanthus; species Parazoanthus darwini. The sequence continues at coordinate 6,473 of JAOBYF010331091.1, forward strand.
AGAGAATCAAAGTCAGTATGGCTATGTGGTGATCGGTAGTTTGTTAACTCGTGACTCAAGTTTGCAAGATCGACAAAGCCTTGTAAGAAATGCAAACAACCCCTAGAATCCACTGGGTACGTCCCTGCATGAAACAGACCTCGATCTCTGCCGTCCTGTGTTTGTTTTGCAGCTTGACGATCAAATCAATATAAACAAAGTCCATTCTTCTTTTCCTTGCAACGAATGAGAGCTATGCATTCGCGCGTAAGCTAACTCAACAAACTGCAATGAAGGTTTGCAATTGCATACTTTGGTAAGGCTTACACCTTAATTAACATGTAAGTAAGGGGGAACAATATATGACAATCCCTGAATTGTTTTGCTTTTGGAGTTAAAGACTAAACTCACCTTATAAAGTATTCCCGTAAATTTTTCAACTGGTAGTAGTTAGATAAACAAAACGTTTAAAGTTTAAAAGCTTGGTTCACACTAGCGACGTAAACGGAGACGGAGACGGAAGCTACCAGAGTTACGGCCAAGTGAGAACCGACATGACGGAAGCAAGTGTGTTTTATTAGCAATAGCACGTGGGTAACTTACAATCGCTAAATTTAGAACGTACCTAGCCTCCTCCTCAGGCAACTCTGAAATTATGGTGAAGCAGATAGGGTGAATGATTGTTATTGTAGGCTAATGTATGGTCAATGAGGGTAAAGGAAGGGACGAGCGGAAAGGCTGCAAGTCGGGGACTGTTTATCGCCCCAATCTCCTTCACCCTCATCAACCATACATAAGCCCACATTGACCATCATTAACCCTATCTGCTTCATATTTAACTTCAGAGCTGCCTGCGGAGGAGGCTAGAACGTACCGTTGTTAAGCTCTAATTCCCCAACCCCCCTCGCGGCCAGAACTACGGGAGAGCCTGTTTCGCAGGCTATCGACACATCGCTCCAGCTAGTTTCTTCTTTTTTTTGGTCCGTGAAATTAGTACATGCTTTATCATATAAAACGGGGAATTTTCTAACATCTTCGGATAACTATATTTAAAACTCCTCTGCAGCCATGTTTGCAGGAATTTCTGCTAAGGGATTGGAAAAGAGTATTTTTGTTGGCTCATTCTTTCGTTTCCGCTTGCGTTTCCGTCAGTACTGGTTCACACTTGGAAGTTTGCAACGTAAGCTGGACGGAAGCAGAAGAGGGGACGGAAGAAAAAGGAACGATCCGTTCCATCTGTCTCCGCTTCCGTCGAGCATCCGCTTGTGCTTCGTCTCTCTCTCTCTCTCTCTCTCTCTCTCTCTCTCTCTCTCTTTTTATAGTTCACATTAGAATGTTGGGAAAGGCAGGCAAACGTTTTTACATGTTCTTATCAAAACCACTGTTGGCAACAACTTCCGAATAAATCGTTTTCAAGTTAAGTTTTTGTTCAAGACGGTCAGTTCGGATTTAGATCGGAAACTAACATTTCTACTTCAATAAGAGCATCAAAAGCATTCCAGTTTGTTGTTCGAAAAAAAAACAAGGAAGATTGAGATTAATATTTGTACTTAGCTGTGCATGCCGTCTGCCTGTTCATCAATTTAGCGACCTCCTGCGTGCAAAAACTCTTCAGTAAATTTCGGTGCAGCGAACAATCCTCGGGTTTATTGATCCATTTCGAGCTTCGTACTCTTAACTCTTTGAGTTCAGAATATTTCACATTTTCTCTGTGTTTGATATACCTAACAAAATTTCGAGTTGCTCGAATTGTTTGTGTAAATCAAGTTGACTTCAAAGGTAATAAAGCACGCTGCACAGAGCCTATGTACAATAGTAAAAAAAACGCTGCTCGATCAGGCGCCAGTCAACAGGCGCGTTACATCTGCTTTAAATATAAGCGGCGAGCATGCATGGAGAGTGCCTAACGCTTCCCCACCCTCGTTATAATTATTATTATCATTGCTATTATTGTTATCATTTTTGTTAACCTTTTCCAACAGCGAAAAGCACCAGACGTATGACTTCTGCGACCTTTCGTTTGAGTAGACAGGTGCTTACTGTTTCTAGAGGATCGTGTAGCATCTATCAGGGACCTGAATTCCGTTTGTTACTGTCCTTAAATGGCCTAAAATATAAAAGAGGTGTGGCAGCAAAGGCAGTAGAGTCGGTGAAGCTACTCAAATGGGGATTGGAAAATGTGAAGCAAAATCTCGATCCGCTATGACGACACCTATCTTCCGTTAGCTGCCTGACATTGGATGTAGAAAATCTGCATTCAGTCGTTCATCACAAGAACCAAGTCTCTGCAGCTTTCCAATATTCACGCGATTTTGGAAGCACAGCGAAAGAAAGGTTCGTTGTCGTCATATTATTACACAAGCCGCGAGTCATGGTACGCAATTCCGAAGGGAACACTGGGTCTTTTTAAAACACCATCCATACACTACCTCCCGCGGCAGCAATTATATTAAAGCCACCCAAGATGAGCGAGAGCGCATGGGTATTTCGTGGAACAGAGAAGTTGCGCGCCAAGAAAGCACCATAGCAAGGGATGGAACGCTTCCAGATTATCTATATCAGAAAGAAAACCAAGTTGGCGAAAACTTAGTCTTCCGTCAATGCTAATGCTAGATCGACTTTTAAATGAAATCGAAAGTAACTTTTCGTCTGTTTTTCATAGTAAGAGCAACATTATGGTAACCGTTTTGCAGGAAATCGGAGATTTTTTGGTCTATTTTTTAGCAACTTTAAGGAAATTTAAGCATCTTGCATGAGGCTTGGCCTACAAATAAAAGTATAAAATGTTTTAATTGGCCCTTACTATAAATGAAGCTGACCCATAAGTATACTATCGGCTATTTAAGGTCGAGTGACATCACGTGCGTGAATGTTTTGTTTACGTGCGGGCCTATTCTAGAAATGTTTGAGTACCTGTAAAACAACATGACATCATGTCTCAGTGCTACAAGCTGATGAGCCAAACTTCTGTATAGTTGAAGGTCGTTATCAGAGGGGTCAGAAGGTGTAAATGTCTTTGTGACAAATTGTACAGCTGGACAGTAAACTCTTTTGTATTGACCACCCTCTTTTTTTTTTTAATTCGTCCAAAAAAAAAATAACTGGATAGATTTTTTCAAAGATTCAGTTCATGTGAAAATATATGAGTATCCAATTTGAAAAAAATGAGACAGTTTTGTTTTGGCCAATCAGATCCAGTAGAAAAGGAAATGAGCCAATTGGCACAAAGCAAGCTTTGACAACAAACAGCTCGTCTCGTGCGCAGTTTTCTCCGGAGCTGTCAAAACCCTCTATTTTCATGGATTTTGGAAGCGACATTGACGGCAGTAACCGAAATGGAGGGTTTCCTGTCTGGAAGAACAAGACCTTGAGAAACAGAGGAGCAATAATGCAAAAAACAAACCACAACCAAAATCGCTAAAGACACTAAAACAAGGATGAACTTATTCGATAAATGGCGAGCCTAGAAAACATGAAGAACTTTATAGTTAGTAGGTAGTTGGACTTTATGCTTTTCTAATTTTACAAGCAATTTTTATTTAAAAAAATATCCTCTGGCAGCCAAATACGACTCGGCCTTCGCGATCGGCCGGCCTCGTCCATTCTTGGCTGTCCTTAGAGTTTTTTTCAGGCAATTATTTTGATTCCAAATTGGATAGCATGTAGTCCTATGACATATACTAATCGGTTCCCATGGCAATGCAACAAATTGATGAATCTAACCAAAATGTTCATTTTTTTATTTTACGAGAAAAGCCATGAATGGAGTTAATTAAAGTATAGGCATGTGAATCAGTACAATTGCAAAGTTTTTATGACATGAAGTTCACAAGGTTGAGGTAGACACTCATTATTTCTACAAAATTATAGTTCAAATTTTGAGTCACGCTCCCAGTCTCTAAGTCCCTGACGGGAATCGAACAGTTGATCTTCCGAACTACGGACGGACGCTCTACCCACTGAGCTTCAAATATATACTGGGACTCATAGAGGAACGAAGCCATTAACTGTGTTCATGTAGATGTTACATGGGCTCTGAGTTGCAAATGTGCTGGTTCGACGAGTAACATATGTAGTGTTTCATGTAGCGAGACGCTTTCTGTAATTGTTTAAACACAGGAGTGGAGATGAAATATAAATAACTTATTAATAAATAATAATAATAAACAACTTTACTTCCACTATCTATCTATCTATCTATCTATCTATCTATCTATCTATCTATCTATCTTCCTTCCTTCCTTCCTTCCTTTCTTTCTTTCTTTCTTTCTTTCTTTCTTTCTTTCTTTCTTTCTTTCTTTCTTTGACTCAGTTTACTGTACATATTTCAGGTTGGGATCTAAAGCTAAAGGGAGAAGCCTAAGGCCAAACTCCGTTCGCCCTTTTTGTGTCCAATGGATTAACACAAACTAAACGTTCAATAACATAGCATATCAGAAAAATCGAGAATTTCTTTCTTTCTTTCTTTCTTTCTTTCTTTCTTTCTTTCTTTCTTTCTTTCTTTCTTTCTTTCCTTCTATCTACCAACCTGCCTATCTGTCTGTCTGTCTATTTATCCATCTATCTTTATATTTATTTAGTTATCCGAGCTATTTTTTTTTTACACTTTTAAAGTTCTACTATGTGAAACTAAAATGTTGAAGTTTATAAATTATTATTGTTAAAAATGGTTAAAAACCCCAGTCTCAAAACTCGTACTCTTTAAAGAGCTATTCCGTTTTAAATTAATTTGTTGGCAACTAATTCCAGATTTTCACTACATGCATGTACAGGATGTTTTTTCATTTCTTGTTCAGGGATGTAGCTGCAAAACTTTCTGTATGGAAGATATTTAGTTGATTTAGTTATGGCATCAGTTTTGCTCTACCTTTAGAAAATGAGTTTATTTTTGTAAGTAGTTTTGTTTAAAATTGACGTTTAACCTTTTTTTTCACTTTTTTTATGCAAAAGGAACTAAAGCGGTTTATGCTGATACTACCATACCGTACTACTTATAACAGATTGTTTAGGTCACATTGTTAAAAATATAGATTGAACTAGTTTTCTAGAATATCTTTTAGATAGAGGCAGTGAGGCTATAAAATGGAAACTTATACTGCGATTATTTGCTTTGTGGGACGGGTCAAGATGATGATGGTAACGTTGTTAAGTTTCTTACATCGTATTGCTTATTTTCTTGAATAGTCTTGAGATGTCAAAATATAGTAGAAAAAAAATAAGAACCAACAGACTAATAAGTAGTAATTTGGAGTTTATCAGTTCTGAAAATCGAGGTAGTTTTTGTCAACATGTCTAAACTTAAAGGAATTCAGTAGGACAACCAAAGTATTGAAGGCATCTCAGTAAAGGAAAAAACAGGAAAAAATATTTGATATTCTTAAATATTACGGATGAATGTGACTATAGTTAATTAGCACAGTGTCATATTATCACCTTTTTTTTAAAAAAAAAAGGATTAATTATTTTTGGTTTTGTTAGATGAAGAGCCAATTAAGCAAATTTTCAGAAAATATGCCAAAAAGGAGATCACTAGTTAGTGACAAATTTACTTACTAATTTTGTACATCGTGGTCCATTTATATCTCCTACCGAACAAGTTTTGTCCTGTTTGGATAAACAATAGTCGAATTAAAAAGGAGGGCCGACTATGCCCCTCCCTACCCCCTTGTCTTTTTGAGACCAAATAAACACAGCCTTAGTGGTGTTAAATTGATCAGATTCTTAACGAGGAATTTGACAGTTACATTACATTTGTTTGCTTCTTTCTATCTAATTATGTTTCTGTCCTGCTACTGACAGTTAGTCGTCGTTATAATGGAGGTGAATCGGTAAACATGTACTGTGTATAATTACTCTTCATATTCGCGAGCACGTCAGTTTTAAAACACGCGTCAAAAATCAAACTTATCGATCCGCTCACGCAACAATTTTTAACTAAAAAGTGTAAACACTTTTAAAACACAAAAATAGCATCGAGGTTCAGTTTTCTCAAATTGTAAGAACTGATATGTAATTAAACTATTGAATTCAGGTTGATGTTCAAAACTATAAAATTTGTTATTTAGATTACAGACACTTTGTTATGTATAAGATAAAACATAACCTTAGTTTACAAAAGTTTTTAGACCAAAATTAAGAACAACCGAGTTTTATGGAGTTCTTTCTTGTGGTGCTGAGGTTTTACTGCTGATTTCCGCGCCATACGAAGTGCAAATTTGCCCTAATATTAAAAGTTAATTAACAACATGAACCATTTAATTTTTAGAATATAATTGTCTTCGCAGTCTTCGCTTTGTTTCAGTTCTTTTTAACACTATTAATGAACAATTTTTAGAAAAAAAATAACACATTTAAGAACATTTGTAAGCCTTTTAGGAAAAAACTTATCCAAAAATACCGTGCAACAGCTGCTATCTGGCAAGGAACAGTTATCGATGTAAAACGTGTGGTGCCATTTATTGCCAGCAATCAAAAAAATGAAGAGTGTGTTTTAATAAATATTCCCCATCGAAAGAGTTGTAAATTTCATAAAAAACGAGGACCCCCAACTTTTTAATGATCAATCTCAACGCCACTTATCTCTGTTTCTATTATTTCATCTCAGTATTTCACGTCGAAATGACTTTGTTCTTAACAATAAAACAAGCAGCTGGTGTAGATATAGTTTGTGGTCTTTTAGGTCCACTTTGTGAGGGCGGTGTGTGTTTTACTGCGTGTGATTGTACAAACATTCTCACTATTTCTACCATTGAAGAGGTTGGGAGTCCATTAGTTACTACAGAAGCAGACCGTTTCACCTTGTTTGAACTATCGTACTTCAATTTCCTTCCAATCTGCGTCATTTTCTATGCATTAAAACGATGTTATCATTCGCTGATGTTGGAAGGCTTATTAAGAGATAGATTTAGAAATAATTTGTTTTCCGGCTTCCAGAATATAGTGATATTAACAAGCGTATCCGAACAAAATTGAAACAAGTTCGTGAATGACGAGTGGATTAACGAGGAAAAATTTAGATCACGTGACTTGTGTGTCCACACACGGTCAGTCAAAAGAAGAGTTTATTTATTTCACCTGGCGGTAATGTTTGCTGAAGTAAAGGCAATTAGAATTCGTGAATGACACTTGTAGACATACAGCATTGAAATGCAAAACTTCGTTGTTAGGTAGGCGTTGAGCTTTCCAGGAGCTCAAGTACGGCGAAGCACGTTCATTAAAGGTCGATAAACTCGCTACCAATGGAGGATTAGTTCTCAAGGGACTTTTCAACTGACAGAAGAAACTTTCAAGGTAAGACAGCGATCCTTTTTGAGAAAATAAGTGTCATCGGACATACTGTAGTGACAGCGATATCAAACTATGAAATTTGCTTCTTTAAACGAATTGTACACCATACAATTCAATAATAATAAAGTTCATTGGAACTCTTAACGAATCAGGAAGAAAAAATTTCGCTTATAAATGTCATTGACAGTGTGCATCGGTTTGAGAGTAATTATAAAATTCGCGAATCTAACTGATATGCATGCGGTAGATATACTGCGAAAAGGCTTAAATTAGTTTAATAAAGTTTCCAGTAAGCAGACTTGATGATTTACAACTGAAGTTCATTGCCCTCCGGTAGTAGTTAACATTTTAACTACCAACTTACTTTTAACTACTCGGAAACATGATTTTTTAGCACCACACATGTATATATAGTTGTAGGTAGATAGCATGCTTTGCAACAGTCAGTTGTTTTGTTGAAAGTTTACGAATTCACTATTCTGTATTCACAGATTTAAAAAAAGAACTCTACTGACCCATGAAAGAGTTGACAAGCAAAACAAACATATCCGCTTGTTTTGGGCAGTTATTCAGTTAATCCTTAAATTCACCGTAAGCGATAGTCAGAAAAGAAACGATTACATGTTTCTGTTGCAGTATTGGTAGCGAAAAGGCTGTAGCTGAACCTCTCGCGAGCTGGCAATGATTACACTTTTCTTAAAATATTCCTGAATAGAACAATTATCTATTTGTACATTCCAAGTTCGTTTATCGTTCAATATAAACATTCCGTGGTCGTTACGAACTCCTAAAACATAACTACATCTCCTATTTACACATAATTGTCAATTCGAGAATTATGCACAGTTTGAATGCATTCTGTAATTTTGTCAGCACTTGTCCAATCTTTGATTGATGGTAGCAAAAGAGCTATTGTGGCTGTCATGACCTGAATATGCGATACACCATTTTATATGTGTGTTCTGACGAAACACTGTCCACACGCCCGATGCATATAATCAATTCAGTCGTCAAAAACATTCGATTTACATTGCAAAGCCAGGATATTTTGAAAAGCCACAAGGATGCGATCACCTTTTCATTGCACTGGTTACTGAAAGTTTCCCAGGACTCGCACTAAGTATAGTTTCCAGATTATTAAAGGTCTACAAAAAAAATTCCGAGAGGTGTAAACTTATATTTGTGCTAGAGTAGAAAGTATACTTTGGTATTTATGTAAGTCGTTTTTGCGAACATAATATAGTTTTGAAAGGTTTTATACAAGTGATATCTGTTGTGGTTTGCCCAGCCGCTCGAGTACGTTCGCTCGCTTCAGTGAGTTGGATTATAAATGACGATGTCGATCGGCTTGTCATTGGTTGATGCTTGTTCAATGCAAGGGAAAAACGCCACAATACTACTGAAATTTTAAACGAAATACGCTTGTTGAGCTGAGTCTTTTAAAAAAATTGTCACTAGTTTTTGAAGAGCAAACAGTTAACATGCAATGAACATGGTTTTGTTGAGTGAGAAAACTGTCAAACCAACTCTGTACAATATCAGTATTGCTTCTGTTTTTTTCATGAAAATTATACAAAATATTCGCATCCACATTTATGATTTTGAGAGTTTTTAAAATCGTGACATTAAAGAATGTTAAAAGATTGTTTGTTCGGTTGCAAAAGATATATTCAATTCTCTGATGTTGTGTTTGAAGTAAAGCAAAAAAATGACAGTGAGCATATCGCAGCTCCCGAACAAGCAGCGCTAATTTCATTAACCAGGCAGGCAAAACAGCACGAATTTAAAAAACGATTGGATATGCCTTTTTCGGTTTGCTGTTTTATTCTTTTGGTTAATACCTCCACAAATTCGATAATATTTCTCTATTTCGAACACAGATCGATAGTACGAGGAAAAAAAGAAGCATGAAATCATAATCCAAATGGTTGAATTTGCCGATTTCAATTGACTAAATTATTTTGTCCTTTCCAAAATAATTACAGTACAACACCTGCTAACACAAAAGTTGACAAATTATTAACATTCCCTATACAAAACTCAGCTTTTCACTGGAATTAGTCTTCAAAGCTCTTCTCTTTGTGTTATATTATCGATTTGCATAGATTTTAATTTAGAAAGTGTGAAAGCAGTTATTTTAAAAACCTGATCGGTCGATATGCAGCGCGAGTTTTGTACCTGACTGGGAATTACCAGTAAAGAAGAAACTAAGGACTTGAGAAAAAATCGTTTACGTTAATTCCTGCATCAAACTGCAGCAAAGTCCCTACATTCATGCAGGTTTGCTCGGATTTAATAAACTTATAATTAAATCAGTTCAGAGTCTGACAACATGACAATTTTGTTGAATCAAACAAGTAACTAAGACTGTCGTGGCAGGGCCCCGAATTGATGATTCGGCGGCAATTTTCGACCAACTATATGGATTGACAATTTTACTGTTAACTTTTGCTCTGGTTCATTAAAACATATTGCAAAAACAGAAAACCCACAAATAGCATTAATCATTTCCTCGGTGTTCAGTAATGACAATTTAATTTAGACTGTATGTTTTGGAAATATTAAAAGACCCGAGCTTTTGTCATGATAAGAAATCGGTTTGCTCTCACAAGCAGTCGCCTTTCGTTCTTAATGAACTTTGGAAACGGACAGTCTGCGAAGATTCTCAAACTCCGAATGATTGGACAGTTCTAAATCTCTCTACAAAAGGTAGGATGTGTTTTGAGAAAGATTTTACTTGTTGTTGATGATGTTTTTGACCTGTTAAGCTTTACGTACGTCGTTGGTTTCGTGAAAAATTATCCACGAGTGAGGAAATAGTGCATGTTTCAATTGAAGACTTTTCTACTTTTTCGTCTGTTTGGTTTACATCAAACGCTGCCACTGAAATCAACTGACAGTCGTACTAATACAAACAGTATAGTTCTCAAAAATTTTATGCTTTGTTAGCTGCATTAAGAAAGTCGACTTAAACAAATAAACGCCGAGGCGGCGGCAGTGTATCGGTGTGAGAAAATTCTAAAATGTGCAACATGTCATTTCAAATACGTTTGTGTTAAAATAAAGAAC
>JAOBYF010332202.1:0-16805 GCA_025403605.1 Parazoanthus darwini
GTCAAATGGACCCCCCCCCAACGTTTTTCCGACCTAAAATCTGCAGCTTTGAAGCAATCAAAATGAAACTTTCAATACCTGTAGTCCGATCATGAACACACAATTTGACGTTAATTATATGACGTGATCACTTAGAATTTACGCGGAATTAATTATGCAAATTAAAGTTTGTTTCAGAAAACGGAATTTTTAGTACAAAGTTTGTTCTAATTTCTTCTCATCCTTTTTATTTTTCATTGTTAACCCATGTTAGGCTGTAGATATATGTTTTCTACTAAGTTCTAACAAATTTGCAGCAAATTTCCCAAAAATAAAATTTTCGAAAAATCCAAGACGGCGGCCAATATGGCAAACATGCTATGAAACAACCGTTTCCATAATTAAAACTTGATTGCTTTAAGTTGTGGAAAGTAAGTAGCTAACCCAAAACTGCTCATGTGTCAAAACTCAATTGTTTACGTGCAACCGTTTGGAAAATCATGGGGTGGAGGGGGCGGGAGGAATTGAAGATCCGATTGAGGCTTAAAAGTTATTCGCCCGAAGGTTAAACTACGTGCAGCCAAAGGGCAGAATAACAATAAAAATAATAATATATAATAATAGCAGTGATAATTTCTGCAATTAGATATGTATTTTAACGGTAATATATGCCGGAAACAATTCAATGAGTTGTATTCCAATAATGCAATTGTAACAATAATAAGTTTTTACAACACTCTTTCCTTAAGATCCAAGAGCGTTTAACAAAACTTAAAAAATCCACATATATGTCTATTGAATTTTTGACAAAAAAAAATGTACTAACAGGCGAAACTGCTTTTGGAGTTTGAAACTCGATATGAAACAAAAAGCAGTGATGGGACTGACAAACTTTTCATTAAAAACTTTTTAAATGAAAGAGTAGCGAATACTCAAAGTTTTGCTTAGTTATGGGGTGAAGGTGGAAGGTCTGACCATCATCACAGATCTTTTCAGGGAGAGAAAGTTGTTTTTCCAGTGCCACCAGAACATCCCTCTACCGTCAGCGGTGTTCCCCAAGTAGCGGCCGTTAAGATTGGATGCGAGGCATATGTTGTACCACCAGGCGCCTTCCCGCTGCTGAGCACAGCTACCACCCTTCCACTGATCATTGTCCCGGTCTTTTGTACTGAAGAACATCTCGTTATGATAACCTAACGAGTCATCCGCTGACCCTGAATAGCCGCCCACGGTCAGTCTGTAGTTGTTGCTCTCATCATCCATTTTAAATGTACCGAACACTGCATAGGCGGTATTCCCATCCCAGTCCTCCAACTCTACACGTAGCACGGTATTACCACTGGCAGTCAGTCGGTGAATGTTGTCATTTCCCAACCATAAGTTACCGGTCAGAGTACCAAACCCCTGTTTGTAGCTGGGCCAGTCCAGGTAAAAGTCGGTAGAGTTGTCAACTCTCCGCTGAATGACCGTCCACCCCCCTCCATCAGTGGTCATATCACAGAACACGTTCATGGGTCCCTTGCCATCGGGGTCGATAGAGTAGATTCCACTGGCTTTAACACCTGACTTCCTCATGGTTGCGCAGTCTAAAAGAACAACTTCGTATTGTTAAACAATTGTGAAATACCACTTAGCAAAATGAGTTCCTTAAGTTTTGATGTTGCTTATCGGATACCTTTAACGCGATAAATTTCGTGATGATTGGGTCAATGCGTTTTTTAAAAGTTTTTGTTAAAAGAAAGATCGTAATATTTCTTTTTACCAGGTCAATTACAGCATTCAAAGGCAATTAGGAGAGAACGCGTTCTGATCGAGGTGATGGATCTATGAAACTGAAATATTTAGTTGAATTTAATTGCAGAAGTGCACTTGCCATCATAAAGCTATGCCAGACTACCAGTAGTCCCTATTTTTCCTCCGAAAACTGAGGCAAGCAGTTTTCGAGCGCCATTTTGGATTCTCGATCCCTCGCTCGACCATCTTTCGGAGGAAAAAAAAAGGGACTACTCGTGGTCTATAGCTATGCCTGCTTTAAAGCACTGCTGCATAAGGCATGTCTAGCTAAGAAAATAAATCTTGTACTACTTAGATTACAATGAGGGTTCCTTGTTATTCTGTGTCTCTCGTTAAATGAAACTGCTGTTACTGTTTTTAAAGCAGTCCCGACCACATCGTTTTTGATTAACAACATTGCTTATTCAAATTCTTTGAAAACAGGTTATATTACTAATAATTAGTTAAATCTAATTTGAAATCATTGGCTATTCCTCTAATCTAAGTAGTTCCAACAACCAAGATTGCAGAATTAACAAATCTGTAACCCCGTCAGTCTTGAGTCTATCGTGTGACAACGACACCAGTGACAACGACCATTACATCAATGACAATGGTAACAACAAAACGGCAATTAGAACAGCAACGAAAAATATAACAAAAATGGCAACAACAACGAAAACATCGACAATGACAGCAACGACAATGGCAATAGCAATACAATGATAAAAATGCAAACTACATTAACAACAATAGGAATGAAACTTGCAATAACAGCAACACTATCATGACGATAACAACGAAAGTGTCAACAACATTTATTATAAAACTATAGGAAGTGAAAAAACAACGACGCTAACAAAAAAAACAATAACAACAACACTGAAAATATATAATAAAACAACAACGACATCTACAATGTTCTTTTCTCGTGTCTTTTCGTAAAGCAACTAATTTGTTTTGTTTCGCTTTATTGCAATTTACTAGCACAGGAACAAATTGTTTCTTGTCATTGTTTTTGATGTTCTTCTGGATATTTACATATCTTGAAACTTTGTGTTCAGAGCTGCTGTTAGATTCTTTACTTGTAGTTTATGTTCTTATCCTTTGCCTTTTTCCCTTGCCATTTTGGCAAACAGAAATCAGTCGAAAGCCGCTTATTATATTTTTTTACAATCTTCAAAACTGCCTGTGAAACTTTCATGTTCCTTTACCTCACAAGGACGAGTACCAATTTTCCAGCATCAGCTGAAAATTCAAAACAATAAAGAACTACATGTATATTTGCAACAATCGTAAATGTATTTGGTTACAGAATTGTCACGGTCGACGTCGACAAACTTGGGCTAAATATGGAGTTACTTTCAATAACCCAGCTACTAGTGAACTCCTCTGGTAATTATCCCCTGTATTTTCATATTACTTACCTGGCTTCGGTCTCCCATCAGAGTAAGCCTGTTTTCAAAACAAAAAAAATCAAAAACAATTTTCACTAAAGAAATATACAATGTCCTTAAACTAAGAATTGGTTTCGTTGGCTTCTCTAAAGAAAAAAACACGATTACAGTAAAATATATTCAAACATCAATACAACATCAGTTTTGTGTCAGAAAATGGTTCCGTGACTACAAAAGTAACATATAATGGTGCTGGTTGGGGTAAACTTACATCTTCCGGGGAAATGAACACGAAGTCTGCATCGTGGATCAAAGCTGGGTCGTGAGTTTGAGAGAGTGAAGTTCGTGAATTTAACTCGCAAATACCGACTTTTTGAGGAATGGCTTTGAAGTTGCAAGACTTGCATCGTTCATTACGGAGACACTTGCGGGCACACGTTAGCTCTGTTTCAGCGGTCGTGGTTGTAATCAGGTGTCCAGCGAGACGGTGATGCGGCATCATATTGAAGTAACTTGAACGCGTGTTCATACCTTCGATGCCTCCAAGGAAGTGGATGAGACAAATAAAGGCAATGGAAAAGAATGTTCGCATCATCAAACCTGTTGTGGTAGAATAAAGAGGCAACGATTATTACTTGTCTGTTCGGGGCCTTTTGGACCTCGCACAGCCAGGGATTTTCCTCGATCAAAGAAAAAATATCGATCAAAGCAACAAGCTAAGAGTTTAGCGAACATTTAAGATAAAATATGAATACGAAGATTATTTAGATAAAATTGCTTATATTAAGCATAGAACCAATTAAAAAAAATAATAGTTAGTAATCACCCCCTACAAATAAAAAAGTGGAGGCGTCAAAGATCTTCTGTGAAATCATAAAATGAGGCACATTTCTTACTACGGTGCCCAACATACCAAGTGTGACGAGACATTTTTTTTCGCGAAAATGAAGATTGGTGAGATAACAATGATCCTATACAATATTATAAGAAATGCTCTTCCTCAAAAATTAATTAACCAAGCGAGGAAAAACATGAGAGAATATAGTGAAATTCGTATCAGATTAATTGTCTTGGTAAACGCACAAGAAATTTCTGCCCTTGCATCGAATAGTTAATTCGAAATAGTAAATTAGAAATCTTAAATGCAGTTATTTATCTATACATCAACGCAAAAAGAAACCAGCTTTTTATAAAACTAGTCTTCCAAAGCAAACTAACCAAACTAAAATCAAACCGAACTTAATTCCAAATTAATCAGACTAAACTTAATTCTGAATCAAACTAAAGTTAACTTCAAATCATACCAAACTTGATTCCAACTCAGACTGAACTTAAATCCGAATCAGACTAAATTTAATTCCAAATCAGACTAAAGTTTATTCCGAATCAATCCAGAGTTAATTTCAAACCAAACCAAACTTAATTCCTAATCAGACTGAACATAATTACAAATCAACTCAAAGATCGCAAGCTCGCAAGCAGCTGCGGTACTTTATCAGTTATTAGAAAGTTGAAGAATATTTGTCCTTTCAATGTAAGAAAGCAGCTCGCGGAATGTCTCATCCTGTCAAAGTTAGACTGCAATGACATCGTCAGTCATCCAATCCCCGAATACCTTCAAAAGCGCTTACAGCGCGTGCAGCTAGCCGCTGCTAGTTTCGTTCTTGGGGGATACGCAAATAAACCCGATATACGCAAGCTGGGATGGCTACCCATTGTTGAACGCAGAGAGAGCAACCTCTTAAACAATGTTTTTATTAAAGCATTGCATTTTAGTGCTTGGCCGTCATATCTCAAGTTAATATTACACACTCCTGGTAGAACACTGAGGTCATCTAATGAAAGGACATTAAAAACGCCATTGGAAACTGGCACCTTTCAAGACAGTGCTTCCAGAGTATTTAATATTTTACCTTCTGCCGCCAGGAACACTGCAGATTTTAGTGTTTATAAAAGGAACGTAAGGGCTTTTTTAGAAAATAAGGCTTTTTTCGAAACGTAATATTTAGATCTTTTTTATTGCCGACTCGTTTATATTGTAATTTTAGCTTAGGTAATTTTTTGTAATGTTACCCCTTTTTTGACTATATTGTTTTATACTGTAAATTTTAGCTTAGGATTAGAGATGAAGAACCACTAGCTAGTTTTGTGGAAGTGCTCTAATAAAGTCTTTATATTTATTATTATTATTATTATTATTATTATTATATGTGGTTGTAAGCTTCCCCTTTTGCCAAATTTTATGATCCACTCGAGTCCAAGAAACTACAGCTCCAACTGTATATCAAGTCTGATAAATATGTGTTAACTAAGGTACATGTAGCTGCACTCACATCACCAACTTGTTGCAGGAAAGTGACAATTTGGACAGAGTACAAGAAGCAGTGACAAGGATTTTGGTATTGTTTATTGCTCATGATACAGATGCTAATTTTCTTAGAAACAGATTATTATGTGCCTTGTAGTATCCAGATTATAATCTTGGCTCCATAAATTTAATTGCTCATTTACTCTTTAGGTTTGTAGCCTGAAGTCTTCTGAAGGTCTCCCACCATCAACTTGGCTAAACCCAACAGAGGTGAGATATATGTTTACCTTTAGGTGGCTATACAGTAATAGGACAAAATTTCAATCTGAAATAAGCCCAGCTGTAGATGGTTTCAAGTGCTAATTTATAAAAGAAGAAGTAATCATTATTTCTATAAATTATTTATAAATTATAGGATTCAAATATTTGTATTGTATTATCATTCCTTGTTCAAGAAAGTATACTTCATCTCTTGTACTGCACATAAAGAACTATTCACAGGATGTTGAAATCCAATGTGGGCAAGTGGAAAAGCTATAGATGTACAAGTCATGTGCCACATCAAGGATTCTTTTTAAAAAAAGCTGATATGTTTCTGCTTTTTATAAAGAAATTCTGCCTTTTTGTTTCGTTCATTTAAAAGTAGTGGTTTTGAAGTGGGATTAATTACAAACACAAGGGTTTGATAAATCACGTAATTATCAGATTGTAATTACTGGTACCCAATGCCATGGACAGAAGATAGCCAATGGTCCAGACTGTGAAGGATCAATACCCTTCAGACAAAGCTAATCATCCAGAAACAAAGCAACTCCTTTGTTGTTGTTCAAACAATAAGAGGCAATAACTATTGTTTACTGTGTCTGCAATGCAGCCTAAAGGTCTGGTTACAATATGGTAAAAACCTGCCATGCAAATACATTGCGAAGTGTCAAAACCCAGACAAATTTAGATGTAGGAATCAAATTGATCTAACATATTTGCTTCCAAATGGTTTTCAAACAACATACCTTCGTTTTCATCAAGTATACACGAAAGGTATAAATCCTGGAGGCAGGTATTGGTTGGATATTTAAAAACAATCTAACTTATCTGTTTTCTTTTTTGTCCTTCTCAGACATTTATTTCATTTTGTATATTTCATATCATTTTCTAGTAAAGCTGACAAAACAAAACATTTACAATACCAGTTTTCATTGATTTCACATCTTCACATTTTTTAACTCCAGGAGATTGGAACATATCATAAGAACTTGGAGTACCTGAGGAATGCAGTTTCAGAAGTAGGCAAGCCTTCTGAAACCGCACATTTGAGAGCTTCTCTTGAAGAGAAGAGTCACTCAAGCAATGCAGATATTGAAGTTATAACCGACACTTTGGTAAACTGCTTGACACTGCCCCCAGTTGTGAATATGATCGCAGAACAACTCATCCAACAATTGGGAAAAGGTCACGAGAACAATCAAACTGTTTCTGCTGAATCAGTTCTGAAGCAAAGACAAGGATCTAAACCAGCTGAAAGCAGTTCTAATTGCAATTTGGATGTATCATTGAAAAGGAAACACTCAAATGAAGATAGTAGTTGAACAACTGTGTTGTTTGGAACTCAATAAATGTGGTTTACAAATCTACTAATCTGAACGGTCTAAGACACATCATTTTGTCTCGAGTTGCAATTGGGTGACCGATTGGTGACAGTACTGATACAGTCAACATCCCCCCCCCCCTCAAAAAAATCCTGGGAACACCCTCTCATGCTTGCGAGAGTCCGTTTTATTCTAACCTGTCATAATTTTTCACCAGACAAATTTTAAACCTGTTCAAAACATTAACTTTAAAAGAAAGCTGAATAATTTTCAGTTTGAGGGTAACACTAAGTGTAGTGACTAACCAAAATAAACAAAATACCAAATGCTTTATATTGCTTCCTCTAGGTTAACACAAAGGTGTTTTTTTAAAATACTTTTTAGAACACGAGGAGCCGAGCTTCCGAAAATTGACCATTGGCGACATCATACGCGTAGATAAAGATGCTTGTTTGTGAATCATTGATGAAACAAGACGGCGAATAACAATAAACATCAGAGTGAAGTTTATACGATATTAACTCGAGCCCGGAACTTTATGGCAATGGTGTAAAGTTGGAACAAATCATTCGTTCGTTGGAATGCTCTGAAAATACTACTGAGCAGACAAAGTCTTCTTTTACTGTCACAAGTTACCAGAGATCTAAAACAAGGAAACAACGTGACTTTGAAACAAGAAGTAAACGTTTGTTTAGTTTAAAAACCACAAACCAAATTGCGTTTTACCAGTTCAGCTTTGGCAAACAGAACGACCGACAGGAATTGCCTCAATCGAACAACTGTTGTCAATTAAAATATCTTGTTTGACAACAAGTATAATAAAAACTCGTAAACTACATACAAGAACATTTTACCTATAAAATGAAATGTAATAATTGGCAAATATTGATATCTAACCTTGTTTCCATGTGACAACTGATTTGCTGTTTCATTCAATCTTGTGCATCCTGCGCTTTCTTGTCCAATACCATTAAAGCCTAATGCATACTCAAGTCCTCCTTTTAATTCCAAACGTCCGAACACTTCCATCAGTTATGCAAAGGAGTCGAACAGCTGCGAAATACATCGTGTATACCACGAGAAAAAAAACCCCTTACACTTGAATTTTGCTAATCGGACCGGCAGGCGACACTCTGCGATGTACTACGTGTTACATCAAAAAGCGCGGGAATTTTGGCGCGCTTTTTGAAGTCGGGTAAACCAGCCGAACATGCGTACTATGACTTTTGGGTTGCTTTGGACCGATTCTACCCATGATTTCACCTTCATAACTCGGGTATAATCAATCAACCCTCTCTCAATGTCACCGTAGATGTAAAGGATGCTTTTTCGTTGTGTTTTGGAGAAAATCTACCCATGGGTTCACCAAAGAAATTCTGGTAGTTCCCCTGAAAATTCTTTGGAACTCAAGGAACATGTGTACTATGACTTTGGGATTGCTTTGGACCAATGCTACCGATGGGTTCACCACCGCAACTCAGATATATTTGCTCAATGTTCTCGCAAAGTGAGCGTAGATGTAAGGGATGCCTTTTAGGTGTGTTTTGGTAGAATTCTACCCATGGGTTCACCAAGAAAGTTTGGTAGTTCCCCAGAAACTTCTTTGGATTTCAAAGAGAGCGTTTTCACGTGTCGTCATGGCCGCCATGTCACGTCGGTGCCCAGTTTCTTTTTCAATTAGGGACACCAAGATGACCGCCATGTTGAGTGAAAACGCTATACAAATACGTTATCAATTTTTGAAATTTTTAACATTAGCATTTACATTGTAAAGAAATGGTTCAACGTTACTGAATATTCTGATTATTAACCAACAACCCAACATTATCCGGATTAATTGCGTTACTTTAAGTTGAAAAGTGTTTTTTAAAAATTCAAAACTCGGCATTGACGATTTATAACATGCAAAAAATTGTTCACTTTAGAGTTATACATTTCGCACTCAAACTCGTTAATTCTCACCTTAAAATAAATAAAAAGAGAAAAAGCCCTATAATAAACATTTCATTAGCTTCAATTGCTTGGTCGGTACGTAAGTTGTGGAACCTCGTTTTTTCCTTTCATGTTTTGCTAATGTACGCCACAACACTTCACCGCCGCTACATCTATTATTATTAGAACTGTTTCTGTCGTAAATCAAGACAAAAGAAACGTGAAGCCAAAATTATGTTTATTTACCAAAGGGTAAAGGAAGATTTCAATATCTCGGTTCCATTCCGGAACTGTTCATGTCTCACTATAAAACAAAACATGTTTTCTTTACCATGGATAAACACATTGACTTTACCATAATCAAACTTAATTTTTCAATTCAGCGCACGTACTGCAGCAAGTTAATGTAGAATAAAATTAATCATACACAATTAATTTGTTGCAGAGCAGTGGGTACATGGTCTGAAGATAACACTGCTTGACTGTTGAATCTAGTATTGACGTGGTTTTAAGATTAGCTCTTCAGTGCTTCTTGTCTATGGGAATCCATCATCATCTTCCTCCGCCATTTCCTTTGCAAGTTCTAAATCTTGTTTTTCTCTTTCACGTTGTTCCTTGTAATGTGGAAAAAATTGGTAATGTCCATCAGCATTCGGTTGACATGAAGTCCAAGGTTGAAAACTCGAAATATGTTAGTGTGCATTTGAGTAAGCATTTATCTCTTTCTTGGGATCAATATTTAAGTGATTGACTACTACTAACAGTACAACTTTTAACTCGCCCATGTCTAATATTCCTCATTGCGCCTCCTATAACTGAATCAAACCCAAATGGTGGTGGCCACAGCTATTTGCAGCCAAAGATACTCACTTCCAGTGACTCCAGATTCTTGTTGTAGGATTTAGGAGGAAACCGCATAGCCTGTAGAGTTAAGAAGTTAAAAAATGTCGTGATTTTGACCTATGGGGTGACCTGGAAAAGTTACCACAACAAGGTTCTTGACTTTTGTAAAACGTTAACTCTGAGTGCTGACAACTGCCACAAAATACAAAACTACACAGTAAAATTACTTAAATGTTAAATAGCCCTACACAGCAAGAATCTTACAGTGGTGTAACAGCAGTGATTCATAACATTACTGCCTCTGTAATGTTAACACTGTTGTGACAGCGATGTGACAGCAAATTTAGTGACAGCAGTGTGACGGGGTCTGTACTGTTACAACGATGACAATTAAAGCGCTGTAACAGAGGTAATAATGTCCTGAAACACTAAAAAATTTCTGGGTCACTACATTGTAACAATATCCCGGAACCTTAACGTCATAACACGCTCAGTAAACCATCTCAACCAACGTCCTGAAACACTTAAAACCTTGCAACTCTAAACCAGCGCTCTAAACCACTCTGTAAAAGTAGCCTTCAACAACGGACGCACGGCCCTCAAACAGTTGTGACCTTGAACTTAGTAACAACGCCCAAGAACGTTTGTAACATAACTTAGAAAGTTGTAACCAACTCAAGGAACAATACGAACAACGTGTGTTTCTGTAATTCTTGGAGTTCTTTGATAATATGTGTCTAGGTAAAGTGTTGTATTCACTGTTGTATTGACAAATAAAGTTTCCATAATATCAAACTATTTGTTAAACATTGCATAAATTTAACCGTGGGAAAGGAGAATGTTTCAGCTTGGATTCACTTTCATAAACAACTGGAGGTGTTAAGAAAGGCGACAAGCTTAGTTTAATATCTGCACATGTATTGATAGTGAAAATGTTATTTGTCAACATGTCACTGGCCTAATGTGCAAATGGTCAGCCCTTAGAGTGTGCTTTCTTTTATAAAACAAAAATTTTTATTGTTTCTTAAAACACGAAAAAAATTGTTTAAGTGACTGTGTAACTGATCTGTAAGCATCTAAACAATCAATTCTGATGCCCTCGAACACTGGTTACATAAAATCAAGTACACTAATATTTGTTACAGATTGCAAACTGGTGTAACAGACAACGGAAGTGCCAACAAAAGCTGGAGATACTAATTACAACTCACTTTGACTGACTGGTTGTAGATGTCCAGGCAGAAGCTTATTCTTTGGTGAAATGCTGTTTGAGGTTCATTGGTGGAGTAAATATCGATGTTTTCCTGGAAAAGAAGTCACACTCTTACTAGTATTCTAAGACAGGATTTCAAAACTTTTCTTAACTGTTTTTGATTTGAGACCCACAGTGTACTATACAATCTGAATATTTATTGTCTATGCAAGAAACTGTATCAGTCTTCAACAACACCTTCAGTCTAAGACTTAAGTACAAAAGATTTATTACACTACTAATCTATAATTGGCAGAAGATGAAACTAGTATTTGAGACAAACATCTTCTGCGGGCAACTCAGTGCCTTATACTAATAATTGGTAAAGTTGTCATACTTGTTGCAATAATCTGGATCTAATTTGTCCCAACATCTATTAGACTATAGGCCTGCTAGGTAAGAATTTGATTGCCTGTTAAATAATTGGTAACTTGTTTACATAATTATAGCTAATGTCACAGTATATTGCTTTCATGGAGTTATGGAAAACATGTTTCAGCTTGGATTCACTTTCATAAACAACTGGAGGTGTTAAGAAAGGCGACAAGCTTAGTTTAATATCTGCACATGTATTAATAGTGAAAATGTTATTTGTCAACATGTCACTGGCCTAATGTGCAAATAATCAGCTATTAGAGCAACACAAAATAGCTTATTATAGTGACTGTAACCAAAATAAATGGACAAAAACTGAAGTTAGAATAAAAACGAAACTCCTTCATTCAAAAAATTTTTACCTTTGACTGAACACAACCTCGTTCATGGTCAATCGTTGCTTCTATTACTCCATCCCTGATCGCCTGAAAAGTAACAAAATAGTCTTCTTAAAGGCTTTTTACTCTTTACGACTAAAATTTTTATTGGTTTTTGTAGAGCTACAGTGTAACTAGTGCTGAAGCTTCGTCAGCTAAAAGCTAATGACAATTGGGCAAAAGTAAAGACACTAACATGCAAGAAAATGTATTCCTCAATAAATAAAAGTAGGTTCTTAGTTTGGAATGTTAAATACGCCATCAACAAAAAGTGCGTTTCTCAAACATTTTAAACTATGAGAACTTCAAGAATGTTTTAGTACTGTAAA
Organism: Parazoanthus darwini; assembly: GCA_025403605.1. Taxonomy (NCBI): domain Eukaryota; kingdom Metazoa; phylum Cnidaria; class Anthozoa; order Zoantharia; family Parazoanthidae; genus Parazoanthus; species Parazoanthus darwini. The sequence goes on from JAOBYF010332202.1 coordinate 12,152, forward strand.
TATTTACTAGTTTTTTTTAGTTAAACTTGTCTTGATGCAAAAACTTTTAGATGCATAATATTTAAATAGTCGCTGGTTTTCAGTAAGAGATAACTACCAAGCAAACCTTTACAAAACTCCTAAATGTTTAAGCAGCAACTGCATTTTAACCCTGTCCAATAAACTTTATTTCACCTTTGCAACAATAAATTCAGCATCTTCAGGACTGTCCAGCTGAAGCTTTTGGGCAATGTCTGTCAGAGAGATGCGCGAGTATGACAAGTTGATCATCCTTACACCTGTCTTGATTACGTTGTGATGCAACCTACAATCAGTACCGGTACCATAAATCAACATGAAATCTAGTAAATGTTAATTGGCGTTCACTAGCTACTCAAATATGTAACATGGAATTATAACAAGAACGGCAATGATAACATCAGTAACAATCACAACAATAATGACAACAAGGATATGACAATGTCTTGACAAAAATGACAACGGGAACAGTTACAATAATTACAAGGAGGATAACAACAACACTGAACACAACAAAAACAGAACAACAATTTCTTTGGATATACTTAATAATGCTGATTCTATGACAAAAAATAAAATAATTAGCTTACGGCTAAGGAATGTTTGCCTTTTTTGTGTAGAGCATGTCAATTGTTTTTCAAAGGCCATGTTAATCATGCATTTCAATAAATTCCACAACAGGGATTACAAAGACATGAATATATGAAGTTATAAAGGCTAGAGATGTATGCATGTTTTTTTTAACAACAGTAATTGGAACTTTTTCACCAAAGAATCTCAAGCTTAAACCAAACTTTGGACTCTTAAATAAGGAAGCTCACCTGATAATCAGAGTGTAGGTTTTCTCAGCAAGGAACTTATCTCTGAATTTGTCCACAACTTGATTGAAACTCTTGAGATCACCAGCAAGAACAGCTTAAATCAAGAGAACCAGATGATCAAATATTGAACGTTATTGAACTCTGAATCAATTGACAGACTACTTTTAGGTACATATATCAAACTTAAATCTTCAACTCTTTCTTCTAACCCAACATGATGGTGACAGATCTTGATGTATTGTTAGTCCTACATCAAAACCAAACTAAAAAAAAGTTGCTAGATACTTTACATAAGGTATTTTTATGATCATTGACAAGAATAGAAAATCCCTTTGCTATCAACAATAGATTTGCAAAACAGTTTAACACTTTGGTTGGGGTAAGACCCTTTCTTAGGCTACGTTTTCAATGTCACCTTCACCTTTGAAAAAAGGAATTCAAACCATTTTATTACCGGTAAAAACATTTTGCAACCAAAAGGTTCTTTACACAATTGTACATCAAATGGTGTAAAAATCAATCCAATAACGACAACAAAAAGCTATTCTAATTAATATTATTATTATTATCACAATTTCTTGGACTGGAGGTTCAGCGAAATATTGCGACTTGTTGATGGTGAGCAATTGATTGTTTGCTGATGCCAAGGCAGATAATCCATGAAAACACTGTCCAAATCACAATATTTGTGATAACTGCTCGTATTGTTTAATTCAGAAATTGATTGCAACTTTGTAATGCATTTGCACTTTTAGAGTTTTCCCCGTTTTTTCCTTTCAAGTAAAATTGCAAAATCTTTCAAGGTTTGGAGAGTGATCCTTCGTTATTTCCCCACTAGACTGTACACAAGTATAAATTAACAATATTTGAAGCAAACACACAATTCTTAATTAGTACTGATTTCGAAATGATTTTACAAGAAAAAAACAGTGCAAATATGGATCTAAAAACATGATGTTTCGACAGGGTCAACCTGCCATTATCGAATGTGCAGAGCTTAAAATGTACTCTGCACATTCGATAATGGCGGGATAACACCATCAAAACGTCATGTTTTTAGATCCATATTTTTACTATTTTTTCTAGTAAAAACACTATCAAAATGATAAAATGAAATAGTGTGCAAAAGGAAACCATTATTTGCTGTTTCATGTACCGATAATGGTCACTCAACCAATCAAGAGGAGAGAATGTTTGAAATTTTAAATGATAATAAGATTAACTGCCAGTTCTTGAAACTTGTTCACCCTACAGTCTACAGCAATTACTTTTAGAACTGGAGTACTGACATGTCCTCAATGATTGTCTCACCTTGCGTAAGCTTGAAGTACGGGACTAATGTCTTCCTAAGGAATGGCTGTCGGAATGTGGCCCTGTCAGGTATCTCACCAAGTAATAGTTGGACGACAATAGCAAACTTGTGTGCCTGTCACAACAGAGGTATATCAACCAATGTCAAGTCTGACAAAAATAGTAACAAAAAGGTACCTAAACGTGAAAAGTACTTTGGTTCTAGATTAAAGGAATACAGTTCCAGTTGACACACACATCAGGTACTTACTGTTTGCTTGAAGCCAATTGCTGCAGTCTGGGGAGCCTTTCTGATCGCTTGCAACAAGTTCTTATGTGCTTCTGAGTATTCTAACTGGATGGCCTTAATTATACCTGGTTAGAATAATCCAGACTATTGTGAGATACCATACAAGTGGCATGGCAACAATACTGATAATGTTGCTAACTACTACATGTATTTGCACATGTACTTCTACCCTGCTAGACCAGATTTAATAATCTTTATTACTACTTACATTACGCATTTTTAGCATTAAAATCGCAAAATTGAGAAAGCAAGAAGGGTTCTCAGCCTTGTCAGCCTCAGCTCTTGCAACAGTTCGTAAAAAATTATAAAATGAGCACATTTTTTGAGTATAAATGACTAGTGGTATATTTTGTCTGTAGGAACTGGGGTGTCTGGCCTTACTGCTTTCAATAACTAACAATTTTCTAATAAACTGAGCATTTGCACGAATAAAGTATGTATGCAACTAAAAAAATGGCAAGGCAAACAATATGATTCTTAATTGCTATTATTAGAAGTTACAACTGTTGCTTAATACTTTTGCAAAGGAAATGCCAAGATTGCTCCAATGACCATCATACCTGTATAGTAGAGGAATCGAGCCCACTCATTTGTGGAGGCAGACTCGGGGAAGGAAGACTTTGAAACTAGCTTGTCAGCCTGCAAGAAACATCATCCATCATTCAGGACTTGCTTCTTCAAAGATGGGTACAATTTTAACCAGGGAATATTTAAACTGCTCTTATTGACAGATTCCTTATGGTGTCATCATTTGATTTATTGACTCATTTGCATAGTACACATGTAGTATATATTCAAGTTCAAGCCTCAAAACAAATGAGTCCACAAATTTGATAGAGCATAGAACAGTACTGACTGAAAAACTTGAACTTGATATGTCAAGTAACTTAATGGGAATGAATGTTATAGAATGTCTGAGTTTATATAGAGAGGTCTATGACTAGCAGTAACTTTGAACTATTAATATTTACTTGCCATAAATTTGAGCATAAATCAGCATTTAGTGAAAAACTATTTTGAAGAAAAATCCTGTTGTGAGGAAAAGATAAAGATGTAACAAACTTTAGGATGTTATCTTCAGTTTCTTTTGCAACACATTTTTATCCCTCCTATTCCAAGGTGCAACTCATGATCAATTGATTTGTAACACTCTGACACAAGGAGGATTAAGTGACAATATTACAGTATTTACTTTCAAAGGGGTCTTACTTTCTAGTAAATAATTTTACCATGTTAAATCTTTTCAAGTACTAATATTCCCTAACCAATGCAGCAAACATACAATTTTAGATTGACTTTAAGTGTTGTGACTTTCAGGTCAGTTTTCCCCTTATTGCCAGATTTTGGTATCATGCTGCTTGTCGACTGTACTCCTCGACAGGTCATGTGATTTAAAAGGGATTTAATATTAAATTACATTGCTAGTACACATGATTTTGATTTTCTAATTCAAACACACACACACAATCAAACTTGAAAATACAGTTAAAAACTCATGATAACTTCCTTATTGATCTTATTTATAAAAACTGTTTGGCTTTTATTTTATTCAGTTACTTTTCTGTTATTTATGGTGACAATTACTTATCACCTACCTCATTTTCCAATATAACCCCGTCTGGTTTTAATTCATGCACCAGAACATTTTCTTATATTACTCTAAATTATTGTCAACTATAGTACTATGTAAATTTCTAAGGAAACAGAAAATCTGAATCTGAATCAGGTGGGTAGGGGAATCACTTACCTGATCAAATAGGTTAAAATTCAGGTAATTCCTCAGAAGTAAGTTTAGTAGAGTGGCCTGAAATGGGTTAAAAATCAGTACAGATAGTGTTAGTTTATATATAATTTACTGTAATAATGTTTTTGTGCTTTTTATTCTTTCATTTTGTATATTAATTTGAAAAGCTAGCAATCCTTCTAAATGCAAACAACTTTTGCCAGAAATGAATGGATAAGAAAAAACAAGTATGGTAAAACCTTCCAGAAATACTTAGCTGATAATCATCATTCATCATAACCGACCAGCTTTACCGATTAAGAATGTTTTGATCAATGAGATCATCATCAGAGGTTAACAGACAAGCTAACAACCAGCTAACTAACTAACTAACTAAACTTTATTTATTGTTGTTGTGCTCGGAGTTGTTGCTAATATGAACAGATAATAATATTATGTTATCTCTTCCCACTGAAATCAGCATCACATAGC
>JAOBYF010333313.1:0-32820 GCA_025403605.1 Parazoanthus darwini
GAGAGAGAGAGAGAGAGAGAGAGAGAGAGAGAGAGAGAGAGAGAGAGAGAGAGAGAGAGAGAGAGAGAGAGAGATGAGAGAGAGAATTTCAATTTAAAGACGAAACTACAATTGAGTTTAATTACTGTCATTGCTCTGGCTTTTTTCGACGTGTAACAGACACAAGAATGAAATAGAAACATTTCTTCGTTTTCAGATATGACACAATCGCACTTACTGAATGCGGCGTTGTTAGAAGAAAAACATCTGCTTTCTGACATGAGATTCTCAGATTATGATTTCAAAAAGGGTGTTGTGGCTCAAGATAGGAGATGTCAAGAAATTATTGTAGTTTAGATGTCAGTTAACCGATCTGTCTCACGAGATTTTAAATTTTAGGAAATGAAGAAATCTCAAAAACTGATAGTAGAAAAAACCAAACGTAATTTTGTTTTACTTCAGTTGATCTCGACGTTTTTAAACCCTTGTTTCAATGTGGGGCACTTAAGAATAACAATCAGTGGCGTGGGTGCAGGTACTTAATCGCAAATTATTTCTAGAAGATCAATCCATGAAACACTGTAAAACATTAAGCAAACGTTTAATTTCTAAGTGTTTTAATTTATCAAGAATGATTCCTATTGCGCAAGATGTCCGCAAGCGAGCCGAGTAAAACTGTTGTGTAAAAGTAAAAGGGCAGATGCGCATGTACAGAGTAGATAAAGTCTAAATTAAAATAAAAATATTTTAATTTTTGGTTCATAACAACGAAAATGTACAGCACTTAAGCTTGACTATCAAATGTATGCTATTTTACTTTGATCGCGAAGAGCATTGATTATATCAAGCTCGTAACAGCTACCGATATGTAATTTACTTTTGAAGGTTTTGCATCGTTTTTATGGCCCTCCAACACGGATTGCTGTTTGTTATTAAATATGTTCTGGGGCGGATCCACGATTTTCGTCTGGAATAACTTTAGGGATTTTACAACAAGTATGCTACCGATTAGTCAAACGCTGCATGGTATACGCTGTATTTTTTCTTGAGTTTAAGGAGTGCGATCGAATCATACTTGTTTCCTGCATTGCTTTGCTTACAACTTCTCGATGCAGAAGGAAAAAGACAAGTAGAACTAAATACTGTGAAATTATATATACAAAATATATAATTGATCGCAATGAATATGATACAAGGAATACACTTTTTTTTGTAATAAGAGCACACTTAATAAGAACAGTGAGGCTCAAATCGCCCGAAAAATTTAAGAACAAATTAAGAACAATTTGAGGCTGAAATGAAAATTTAAAAATAAACTAAGAAAAGAAAAAATAGCAAAATGAGCGTGGCAAGCGGCAGTCATCACACAGAGCATCACACATTAAGTAGATTTCGTTGCTTATTATTTAATACAAATATACTCCAACTGGTAAGAACTGCATGTACTGTATGCGGTTGTATGCAGCATTTATTGTGAAAAAGCAAACAGGAACAACTTTGCACTGTAACTTGATATAGTACATATACTCACGTTCTTGAACTAAAAACTGGGCACAAGTAAACACAGGAAGGCCTTTAAAGTCGATTTTCAACCATAAAAAAAGATATTGCAGTTAAGAACAAAATAAGAACAATTGAGCCTCGAATTGTTGAAAAAAAATAAGAACCTTGAGCCTTGGCAAAATTTTACTGGTTCCTATTAAAAAAACAAAAGTGTAAAGCTTTCATTGTATCAGTTAAAGTTTTCTGAAGTCTAATACATTCGATGGCCTACCACATTTCTGTTGCTACAACGGAAAATTATTTTCGGGTATTTTCCTGTCAAGCTGGTTTGCGCAACGAAATCATAAGTGATTGCTTTTTATCAAACTTATACCAACCAATCACAAATTAGCACAGTCTGTTGCGCAATGGGTCCTCACCATGGTACTGGCACCTTACATAGCCGTTAAGTGCGTTTTACAGTATTGAAAGCAAAGGGCTAGCATGATCATATTTAGGGTTTTTTATCAAGTACGTGTCAAGAAATTTCTTCACTTCCATGCACGTAATAATTGAAAATTACCGTTGTTTGTTAAATTAACCAACACAAAGTTTTCAACCACATACATACGTGGAGAGTATCATGAACCATTTAAATTGTTTCTTTTTTCTATTATAGAAAACTTGCAACATCGTTTGCGAGAGGCTGGTTATCAATAACTTACAAACGCCTTGAAAGCAAACCGCACGACATCAATCACTACCGCAGAAATACTTTATCTGGTCCTTTGAACTTTCCTTTTAACGTGATAAAATCCACTAATAGCTGTATTCAGCTATCAATAACGTTTTGATGGGAAGTGGCTGAAGTTGAATGCAACAGCTTCCATCATTTAAAATTTCATAAGAATATCTATTAGTTTTGTTTATATTTTAATGCCTGGGAGAATAAACTCAGCGTTTCTTTTTTTGTAAGAGACAGACGAAAACCGATCAAAACATCTGACAACCATGAAATTGGTTTTTAAGAGAAGAAAGATTACGTTTCGCAGAAAAAGCACCTATTGATTTTGTATATTTTGTTGTCTCAAAACACTTCAAAAAACGTTCCCGACCGCTCCGGGATTTTAGTAGCAATTTTAACACTAGTTTTCCAAAAAGAACACTAAAGTTGATAGAAAGTTAAATTTTGTAAAAAGCCTCCAGGCACTGATTTAAGTACACTATCTGCTTGTTAAAAATAGATTTTCATGTTTAGCGATCTAGAAAGAAGCCGTGCCATTTTATTTCAATCATAGTGTAATCGAATCTTCGATGTTTACTTTTTAGTTTGTTAATAACTGTCTGGACTTAGTTTGATTAATCCAGAAGCATGGTAGCTCACAGTAACTTGTCATTAGGCGATAATCCCAACTCACTAACAGAAACAGCAGGATTATACACATACTAGAGTATAATACAAAATCCAACATTACACTGTGGCACAAAGTTACAGGAGAACTCCATGATGTGGCAAAGGACGGTCTTTATTCTCTTATTGCTGTCAATTTTTTTCGTGAATGAAGGGATATCGTTTTATGCCACATTCTATGGACGAAAAAGGAGCGCAACGCAGGTTCGGTGTAATTTGATTCTTTAATATAATTTAGGTAAATTTTATCAGAACATACGTTTTTACAATTGTAAGATTGTTATTTAATTTAGAATTAGATTTTGCTCAAGATAGTTTTCCGATAGCTTAATCAACTGATAACTATACAATTACAGAACATAAGACACATCGGCACTAGATGTAAGCGTTTGGAATATAAGCAAATTTTTTTTGCTGATGTCTTGAAAATGTGCTTTCGAATTTTAAAAATAGTTGCATTAATGGGAAGTAACGCTTTAAAAAAAACCCTGCTAGTTCTGCAAAACCACTAGTTTCAAACCCTCTGTTTTGACCACTCTATTTGAACAATTTTTTGCAACACAGGAAACCAGAGAACAATGTTCTCTCTGTCTGTCTGTCTGTCTGTCTGTCTGTCTGCTGTCTGTCTGTCTCTGCCTCTCTCTCTCTCTCTCTCTCTCTCTCTCTCTCTGTCTCTCTGTCTCTCTGTCTCTCTGTCTCTGTCTCTCTGTCTCTCTGTCTCTCTCTCTGTCTCTCTGTCTCTGTCTGTCTGTCTGTCTGTCTGTCTGTCTCTCTCTCTCTCTCTCTTTCTCTCTCTCTCTCTCCCTCCTCCTAGCTCTTCTTCTTCTTCCAAGTTTCATTATGTTTATTTTAACATTTTCTTAACTAAAGGGGAACTCCCCAATCCCTTTGAACAGGAACCTCCCAGAAAAGGCTAAATTGTGTCTCAACCGGCAAGTGACCGACCAAGAGAGTCCTTTCAAAGTTCAGTTTGTGTTCACCAATGTACATAACTCAGTTCTCGTCGTATGTAGTTGTGCCTACAAGCTTGTTAGGTAAAATATATCAAAAACGTCAATCATTTATAAATACAATGCAATACGTAATATAATGTAGTTTAATTAAATTCAATACAATGCGTCGGATGCGTAATGGTGCCCAGTCTCTCGAGCCAAAGGCTCGTCTTAAAAACACTCTACAAATGTTTTGATGCATTATGTTAATTTTTTTCTGGATCCAACGGCATTTTCGTCTAAGATCGCACGCATGCAATACCTAGTAAAGTGTTGCGCGAGTTCCAATATGAGCTAACCGAACTCTCAGAATATATTTCAGCGGTTCAGAATATAGTTAAATAGAGTAGGAAAGTAGGAATAGAAAAGTCGTGTTTTGATCTGTTTTCAACGCGCTTTTTTCCTATAAACTTAGTTTTCTACTACAGACAGAAACATTACAGACAGGTGAAAATACTTCCGTTTTGCAATTTATCAAAAGAACCTTATGTAGGATTATTCTTGCTCTTCAAAATCAATTAAATTATACTTAAATCTTACCTTCTTTGTTTCAGAATGACAGACAACAGTTTCAGGAAAGCAACATGCAAAGACTTCTTGACGTTTATCAAAGGCTCGGAAGGTTGAAAAGAGCTATGAGTAAAGTGGATAAACTCGAGAGCCACGGAAAATCAAACAAACCTTCACTTTGACATCGTCATTGAAAGAGCATTTAACGCATCTAAAAGAACCTTATTGGTTAACATTACAAACTACAACGGTGCTTAGAATTCCTTCAAATCAATAAATGAAAATGACTTATGATAATAACTATCATGTAATTGTAAGACGTTTTTCCTCTCCTAAATATTGTAAGAAAGTGTATGAAACCGCGATGTGAGTAATAAAAGTTATTCAAGTAGTCGTTGTTTATTTAATATTCTTCAGTTTAGTTCATCTACAAAATCCTGCACAGCTAATTAAACTCCCACCAACTCTCTTACAAATAACTAAAATAAAGTTTCTCTGTTTCATTTTTTGGCCTTTTCTTTAAGTTCCTGTTGATATGTCCCTGTAACACCACGTGAGGTGAATGTTGTAAAAAATCTTGACAACTTTAAGTAACCACCGCTAACATCGTAAGTCTCCAAAAGGAAGACTCTACACCTTAATCTCTCCCCGCCTTTTCGCTTTCCTAGTGTAGGCCAAGAGGCGTTTAAATTCACGTTTTTCAAAATCCCTATCTTACATAAACCCTTTCCGGGATACATCTGGTCAATTTTTCGTTCAAAGTACTATATTGAATTTTTTCAAATAGAAGTTTTAACCTATTTTTGTTAGCTTTTACCCGAAGGGAGAGGGACACTGCTACAGGTTTGCCCAGTTTTAGAAGGCCAATTGTAGCGGAGGAGGTGACAGTTCACAAGTGTGCAAATTCTTTGTAATTCCCCCGATAGAACGTCGAGAGACTAGGCCAACGACTTAACTTTCCCTGTCTACAGTCCGAATCACAACCTAAATCGTACTATGAAAGAAATTTTCAATTCTTTTTGAGCGGCAAAAAATAGCGGCTAATTTCTATTAGAGAACATGAAAGTGAGCAGCATGCATATATAGTTAAGCAATCTGTTTTAAAATGGAAAACCCTTTAGGGGTAGGCTCCCTTTTCGAGCCCATTATACAAGGAATCGGGAAGAAAACCTTGTTTTATCAAATCAGTATACGCCATGGGTTTATTTTGAACGTATTGTAGCTAATGAAAAGTACAGTAATACATCTTGAATTCCACAACAACAACTTTATTCACTTATAAGTATTTTCAACAATATAAACGAAAAAATGAAAATAATTACACAATTGTTTTGATCAACAAACATTTCAGCCTGAGGGCTAAGGTAACCTTGCAGTTTCCGTGTTAGCGGTCAATTTTGTGAAAGGTAGACATTCGATAACGGTAGAGAACAGGATTTAAGAAGAGTAATTGTTAAATTTGAAGAGAACTAGAGTAAGTTTTCAGCGTGTTGTTCATACAGTAAATAACAAAAAAGACCAATCTTTTAGATTTCTAAAATCAGCAACGATACAGTCCCATCGAACAGTGGGTTTGGAAGCATATCTAGTGTTATAGCTATTAACACAGCTGGCATACTAAAAGTATTATTTAAACAATGTAGACAGTAAGCCTTTATGACAAAGATGTAAGAACTTTAAAGTTTAAACCTGTAGATATCATTTGCTGTTAAAAACTCCAGAAGGTTTAGTAAAGGGAGAACGGTAGCTGTTCCACCACCAAAAGTTCTTGCTAAAAAATGAGTCTGTTGAAAACATGTTTTTTCTTCCAAGAGAGAAGGTGGAAGCTTCTTCTTCAAATCCATAAGACTTTTGGCAAAGCATTTAAAAAGTTATTTTACTTGTGAGTACGTGTAATAACCTACATTTATCTGGCACAGATGAAAACAAAAGCGGATATAATTTTTGGAATCTTTTTTTGTTATTTTCACTGTTGAAACTGACTTACAACTTGAAATTCCCTCCCCCCCTCCTCGATTAGGTTCACATTTTTTGCGGGTGGAAATTATACTGTTATTACAAACATATTGTGAAAGATTAAATGATTGAACTAACTTATTTAATGAAGTTATCGAGAAAGTGCCATCAGTACTTTTTTATACACAGTTTCAAGAGCCTGTGAAGAGACCGTTTTGCTCTATAGGATCATTGTTATTCTATTTTTTTTCTTTATCAGCGGTAAAACTAAGAAGATACAGAAAAAAATCGTGTTTTTTCTTTCAAATTCAAAATCTGATTTTAGCCAAGTAAATATTTCGACGTTTAGTTTCACTGAGCTACTCAGTGCATTAACGGCACATTTCAGGTGCCCGAGTATATCAACAACTTCTGATTAGAGAATAACGTTCTTTTCTTGCAATGCAAAAAAAAACAATACCATTGCTTTAACTTAGCTATAAAATGACAACAACCAGACAAAACTCGGGATTTATGGCAGCAGTAAAATTGCAGCGCATTAAAATATTTTTCTTGGGTATACCGTTTTGCTTTGATTGCTCAGTTATTTATTAAGAGCCACCAACAATATTACCCTTGGTTGCTGTGTTTCAAAATCCTGTAAAATATGTGCTGACAAAAAGAGGCTGCAGTCCCATGAAGTAAGTAGTAGTTACCAAAAAGTTAAAATAGAAAATAGAAAAACATTCTATAACAAATGAGCTGATTTCTGATTAGCAACTCGGAGATGTACGACACTTTGTTGTTTCTTGCTGTGAAAACGCCTAACAAAGATAATTTAAGAAGGAATGATTTCGTCTTGTACTTAATTCACACAACTGACAGCTTAATTGAGGGGCATTAAAAATAGTAGAACCTGTGGGAAAATAAATATTCCAGCACCTTCTAGGAAAACATTTCGGCAGCTTCTTCTGTATATAACTTACTTAGTAGTCTCTTTGCTTTTTAATAAATGCCAAAATGGCTATCAAACTGTGATAACATATCAGCAGTAAGGAAATGCTTTCCATTTATAACCGAAATGTAAACGTAAAATCCCTAAAATGTATCCAGGTCATAAATTTCGCTTATCTGTCGTGACCATGCTATACCAATTGCACTTCATAACCAGCTCTTTTTGGAGGAGGTTACCTCAAAACTGTGCAGAAAGGATTAAAAAACATAAAGATTGCATAAGTTTTCCCTTCGTACTACGTAATCTATTTTAACAAACTTGTGGAAAAGTGGAACTCGGCTAGTTATTCTTTCTGTTACTGTTTACAGTTCAGGAACAAAAGAGTATCAAAAAGAAATAAAGAAATTTACACTTTTAAAACTTGTTAACATGATTAAAGAAAGGCCAACGGAAAACTTTATGTGACAGCAGAAGCAACAAAACGTGATAAAAAACGAGTTGACGCTGATTTAACTGTTTTTATCAAGGACGTTCCGGTCACTACTGCCATCGTCAGCTAAAATGATATTGCATCCTGCAGCTTAGGTGACGTAAAATTTTCAAGTGTCGTTAAAGTCACTAACAAATTACAAAATAAAAATAAGGAAAATACTGTATCAATTAACCTAATAGTTGTTTTAATTATTTACACACTAAGGAATCGGATATAAGTGTTGGTTTGTATGTCTTTTTCCTCTAGAGTCTTTACTGGGTCGAAGTGCCACGCGTGGGGTATACTTTGACAGAAACAGACATTGTTTGTGCAATACTGGAGTGCAGCTACAAGAACATAATGGTTTATTTTAATAACATCTGCCCTCTCTGATCTGCTAATTGTTGTGTTGTTTTCTTCAGTTTCTAAAACTTGGAACACGTTTTGCACATCGAAACAAATGTTTTTCTTTGATACTTTTCGCGTTAGGGAGCTTGTAACTTGGCTATCTACGGGTTATCCAAACAAACTAAAGCATATTGGTTTTAAAAATATTGTCATTTGTCTTCGAATAGTAATAGATTATACGTCATCCTGTAAAGAAAATGAACTTTTAGCTACACATATTCGTGTTGACCTGGCCGTCGGCAATTAACACAGCTTGTTCATGAGAATTGCGAAAAGCTAAGATAAAACTTTCTAACATAAAAATAGCAAACAATTTTCCAATTCATGTTTCTCTGTTAAGACCGAGCATTTTGGATCTCAGATCAAGTCATGCAACGTTACCCTCTATTTTTGGCTCTTTTTATCATGTTTGCGTTGATGAAAGATGCGAACTCCTTCGTACCAACCTTAGGTAACTGGGGCCGCAAACGATCGTTCATTAAGGTGAGTTACTTCAAATAATCAAAATTTATTCCCTAGCATTCTGGCAAAACATGAAACAATGTAAGAGTGCAATCACTTCCTTTCTTGAAGATACTGATGTCTAGACTATTTCTTCCTATTTTACTTCAGATCTTTTTACACACAATTTTAACAGAATTGTACAGTTGTCATAATATATCTTGTGATGTATATACCAGTGCTTAAACATGCACCTTGAAACAGAAACTATGTACAATTTTTGGAACAATTTTGTGGTCTAATTTAACGAATACAACCATTTGTATTTCTACCACTTCAATAATCATTTGATTGTCGAAAAACAGAGTTTGAGTTTTCTAATTGTCTTGCGTTTATGTTTCGAATTTTAACCTGCTTTATGGTTTTTAATGAACAACTTAACAATGCGACGTACATAATTTGATAGCTTCGGTTGGTATTCCATGCAAGCGTTGATAACACAACGAGGCTGAACACGAAAATAACTTCAGAAGCTATTCCAATCTAGTAATATTGAACTTTCTGTTAAATTATATGTTTGCAGACGAAGCTAGCAAGACTAGATGTTAATGTCTTCCCAAGATTCTCTTTGGATCTATTGAAAATGAGGAAGGGAAATCAAGCGATGAAACATGGATTTGGTGAACAAAAAGAAAGAGCTGAACAAGAATCGCCAAGAACAATGTATGTTCGTTAGAGTGTGCTGGTTGGAAATCATTCTTTTCAAAAGAACGTATTAAGAAATCGCTCGTTATCAAAAAAGATTGTATTTAATAAAGCAAGAAGAGCTTTAAAAGGTGTGAAATGAAATAATAACACAATTTAGATTCAGGGTAGGGAAAGTGTTGGGAATTTCATTAATCTCTGAACCGCTTTGCAGATTTGCATACAAATCATCCCTGGCTTATATTTTACTTATAATCTGCACTTTCTACTTATATGCATTTTTTTGTAAAAGTCAGGCTATCAAATAAATGTTGGTTCAAACTTACAATCTTGCTCAAGGCGGGGTACGTTTAGGTTAAGCTGCCTGCACAGCCAGGATGACATTCGTTTACCAATTTACCACAATTCTGCTTTAATACCACAAGCAGTCAATAGGTCGTAGTTATACTTCGAGCTCGCGGCGGTAAACACTAAGCGTGCTTAAAAAAATCTGAGTCCTGCAAACTGTTTTATAAACATATTTCATTGACATATGACGAAATCGGTCATCATTCCATCAAGAAGATATTCAAAGCTTGAAGTTTTCTCTTTCATCTTTATCTTGCAATTGTTGTATCTCGACAAAGAAATCTCGCGTTGCGAGACCAGTTGCTCAAACCATTGCAACAAGTAAAGTACACTGAAATAACAAAATTCTTGCTGAAATGATTTTGCAAAGTGCAAGAGTTTTATATTTTCAATTCTACATCGATTGTAGAGAGTTGTTTTTCAATGTTTTTTTTAATTTGGTATATGTCACAGGCTACAATTTTTTGTTGGAAAGTGCGTTTGTATCCTAGTATGAAAGAGATTTCTCTCCCCACCGGGAAGTCAGTTAGCTTTCCGGGTTAAACTGACGGGCTGAATGGTTCGCCTCACAAACAGAGGCCAGCAACTTCTCATTCTGGTAAGTGGGCTAATTACTCAAGTCTTAAGGGAAAATGGTCAACCCACTTGCCCGGATCGCAGAAGACTTTGCAGATGATCCGAGCACGTGGGCAAATCTCCTTTATCGTGTGAACGCTCACTTGCCTAGATATTTAATGCGATAAACAGGCTAGGCCCTCTTAGCGGCCTTAAATGAACTGACCATTGAAATTAGCGATACTAATACACCCATAAATGGCAAAGGCGAGGACTTGATATCTTTTTTCCTGTGAGTTTGGAATTTAACTTAAAGTTGTTGGGAGCGTTTTTAGTAAATTTAACCAAATCCAAATCAACGAGTTCGGCTTATACTCAGAAGTATCAAAACGTTAGAAACTGATAGATATAGATTAAACTTCGTTACTGAAACTGCTATCTAGGTTTCACAATTATACGATCATCAGGCTAATGGCTAAGAGCCTTCTTTCCATTATTTTTCGCTTTTATCCATTGACCTGACGATCTCGTAAAGTATACGTGTGTGTAGCAATTTCAACGAAGTTTAATCTATGCTTATATACATTTTAGTTTCGAAACATCCTAGTAGGGATAAAATTAGATACTTTATAAGAAAACAAATTCGTTCATGAATTACTACGGAGAACATAATAACTTAAGAGAGAAAGCTTCTTTTTTATTGAAATACCCCATTGTTGCTGCAACTGTTAGATAATTTAGCAAGATAATGTAAAATACCAACTAAGAGGCTTTGTAATACAACAATCACCACAAGCGTATGTTAGATATGGCGGTTTTATTGTCTTTTTGCATTCCTTTTTTGGGTTCATATATAATGGGCTTTAAACAGCTCGGACACGAGCGTCAATGATGACGGCTGCTGGAATTTAAACACCGCGTTTTCCTTTTTTGTATTACTCATTCCTTTCTTTTCTAGTTTGCTTCAAGTTGTGTAAATATGAAAAATGGAAAAAAAAAACTTGAAGCCGCACAAAGAATGATTCATAAGTGGTTGGAAAACCATGAAATTGAGCTCTTTACATTTTGTTTTTAGAGACTCAATTAGATTTCGAGAACCTACATATGATGTTTCAGCATCAACTTAAGACAATTCAGTTATCCAAAAAGAGAAACGATTGAAGTAACCGTAATTCCCTGTAGTCTACAGTTTTAAAGACAGGCAAAAGTTCAACAGACGGGTATAACAAGAGGGTTAAAATAACTTTCAATAGCTGATTGATCTTCTTTATTGAACTAGTGCCTCCATTTAACGACTGAACATTACCAGTAAAGGTGTTAGACAACAAAAAGTAAAAAAAATAATAATATGGTTTTAGATTATATTTGGCAGTATAGTAAAGGTAAAAATGGTTAAAATCGAAATATCAAAGCTGAAATATAGAGTACTACATTTATTCATAATCGATAAAGACTGCGCTGCTGCATCTGCCGTTCGACGTGCATCAAAACTAAAAATATAATCAAATTAGGGGTAACTAAGGTTTTTCGGATCAGGATAGCTTGTTATATATTACATAATACTCTACATGTCCAAACGGCGAAAATTAAGAATATAGCAGTTCGTGATTTCTCTTACAAAAGATTTGACAGCATGCGGAAAAACAAATTCACATTTATCTAGGATTTTAGGATTGCGCTAAGTTCGTGCATAGGGTACGTATTTTTTTGACACAAAAAGTTATATTAATATTTTCTCAGGCTTTGTCCTCACAAATTTCATTTTAAATATTGTCGACATGCCACTTAAGAAGAACTGTATTTTAAAAACAGAAAATCAGAAAATCGGATTTTCTTTTGCCAAGTATTGGACTCTTAGAAGGAAAGTGACAACTCCAGGCAATACAGGATTATGCTATCATTAAATATCGTACAAATAATATTTCTTTACATGACAAGCTTATAGACATTTTATCAGGCTTCGTTTTTAACAGCCTTTCTCTATTTACTTCCACCACCTGCAGAGAACAGTCAAAAAACGTCAACTTCAGTTTGGAAGGAAATCTCGAGAAAGTTTTTAGCATTAAATGGTGCAAACTGTTGTAAAGACCTAACACCATCATATAATTTGCTTTTTAGAACTAAATTTGTTTCCTTTTTCCAAAACGTGACAAAGCAAATTAAATAAATAAATAAATAAATAAATAAATAAGTAAGTAAGTAAGTAAGTAAATAAATAAATAAATAAATAAATAAATAAATGTATTCTGGTCCGTATTTGTTATTTTGATACATGATTACTTAAAGAACAATATCCTTTGATATCGCCCGTCACAGGGGTTTAAAGTGATGAATGAAATCTTCTTTATGAGAGAAGTGGGCACTATTCTGGGAACGTTAATGGAACACAGACGCATTTTCTTCTACAGTGGGAGTTTCGTGAAACGTCTTAACCACAGTGTAGTGCAATTTCTGCCACACACCATATTTTGTATTGTCCTGCATGTTTGTAATTTTCTTTCTTTTTCCCATTACGTCACATGTACATGCTAGTAAATCATTAAATGCTTGCCTTTGTTTTACAGTTAAACAGATGCTAAAACACCATATTTAAATGTTGAATGCTTCGTTTTCTAATGTAATGTGGCTCTTGTTCCAGTGCCATATTGATTAGTACATCAGGAACAATACATACTGTTATCGCCTGTTCCAGTGGATGATAGTTAGATGTTGAATATTCCTTATTCTCTTTGTATTTTCCATACTCGAGTATCCTTAGTCTCTAAGTGTTGTGCGCTTTATTTAAATATTCCTTACTCAGTACATTTTTCAGGCAAATACTCAATTTTCCTTAAATTTCAACCGCTATATTCAATATTCAATTTTCCGCTTCTACCCCCGATTTTTAAGATCCATTTGTCTTTGTAAGCTCTGGCTACAAGCTTGTTGCACTATTTGTTTACAGGTTAGTTGGAAGAAAGTTGCACGCTAAAAATGTATTTCTGGGGTTATTTGTAAATTTTGATATAATTTGTAGAGGAGTACCAGGATTAGTATACCAAGCTACAAAAGGACCAGTGCCTGCTTACTTTTCAATCAGATGAAAAGCACCTGCCTACGTACTTCAAAGCTTATCAAAAAAAATCCTACATTAGCATAACGTAAAGATAAAATGACACAACTGTGAGAGCTCTATGCACTTTCCCGTTTTGAATTTCTTTAAACAGGGACTCATGAATCCTTGCCAATTTAACTGAAGAGCATGTAAAGAAAACAAGACATGTACATTCTAACATAAAAAGGGGTTTATCCTCACAGGTTCATTGTCACCTCATTATCCTCCATGCACCAAAAACAACAATACCTGCAACATGCTCCAGAAAGAAAAATCTTCCACCCTGGGAATTAAATAAATCAAAATCAGTTCAGTCTCTATTTCATCCAATAGCAAGTTACAACAATAATTCTTAAATTGTGGTCAGTTAAGATGAAGATTATAGGAAAAGTGAGACTGATTTGGTGGCAGTGAAGATAGATTTCCTAAAAGCTGCATAGAGCTGGTTCCCAAACAAGTGCAAGTGTTCAATATTCTTAATACCAATAAAATAGGACAAGAATAACTGAACCCAAAAGTCTACATAATGTACAAAATATAGGAATTTACTAAACAAATGTTTTTTTTTTGGTTTATAAGTACTGGTTTGAAAAACCCAAAAAAAACCCAAGTAAGGAAAAAAGCTTAACTCTGAGCCCTGGTTACATGTACATGTCATAAAAGGGGGGATGTACTGTACATGTCATGAGGGTTTTACTATTAGACAGTATTGTGCATGTAAATAGTTGAGTGGTGAGTAGACTAGGGACTTTACACAGCTTTGGCAAAAAGTAACCAATGAAGCTGATTAAAAAAGGGGAAAAATGGAAAATGTCTTGATGTACAATGTATTGATGGGTGATAAATATATTTATAACCAAATATACAGTGTTTGCTAAAATTAATTTCACTGATATTTTCTGGTCCGATATTGGGTATAGAAAACTCATTTTTCATGAATTTGAAATTTATGTTGGGTCAGGGTTTGAAGGTTCCAGCAGAAAACTACCACAATAAATACAGGTGCATGAAAACATCCCTTCCACTTCTGGACCTGGTTGTTCCAAGAGAGGATAAGAATTATCACAGGATAAAACTCACTATTACCAGGAAAAAATTTCATTATCACTTGATTCAGTTGTGTTGCTTGAAATTAAGCTATCCATCAATTTATCCTTAGGATAAATACCACTAACCCAGGTATAAATTAATGTAACCCAGCAACTGAGCCACTGTCTTTTTGTTTTGAAACACTACAAACACAAGAAGCAAACTTAGCTCAGTTGCAGAAAAAAACTTTGCCTTATGTCTGCCTCTAATTTAATTTAATATCAAACAACAGTTTGACCTTGTCTTTTCTCATAAGGAAAGGCAAACATGAAAAATGAACGAAACTCATTTATTCAAGATTTTTTAACAATTAAAATGCCCTAACTCGGTGGAAATTCTTATCTAGACAAAAATCTAAATCTAAAGGTAACCAGAAGTAAACTTAACTGAACAGCTGTGAGTACCCCCCTTCTCTTCTGAGCTCTGACTATAGTACATTACACAAAAACATTATAAAAAAAATAATTTCATACAATAAGAATTCAAGTGCAATATAAAACAATCAAAATTACAAATCCAATTCAAAGCACTCTCTAGACTTGGTGCAAGGATCTGGAATGAGATACCAGCTTCATTAAGAGTAAAACCTAAAAGAATATTTAAAGCTGAATTGCACAGAGCACTGTTAAATATGCTGAGATTGCATGATGACTACTTGGATATATCCCAGATAGGCAAAGCGATAAAACATTTTATAAACAAATAAAATGACGCTGAAACTATTATATCTTAACTTTTCCTTGACCGCAAACTATTTTTTTTCTTTTTCAAATACAGTTTTCTTACATAAATACATGTACATCTTACTTACTCCCGTTCTCACTTGTGTGTGTGTGTGCGTGTGTTTGTGCGTGTGTTTGTGTTTTCGCCTTTCGCTAAAAACTTTTTTTTTCTACTTATAATATATTGTATATTGTATATGTGTATTGATAAAACAGTGACTGACCCACCTCGATTGGCTCAGCTATTCGCGGATCAGTCCTTTTAACTAAACATGTAAATTGTTGTTGAATAAGAATTGACTTGAATTGACTTGACTTGACTTGTCCATGGTAAAAACTGCCATGATGTTTTGGTTTACCATATTATACATGGAAATTATGTTGATAGAAAGTCTCATTATTTTATAACTTTTTCAAACAACAACTTGAACAAGAGCCAGTTTAACATCTATACAGATGTTAACTAAGAACAAACACACACCAGCGGCCTTTCCATATGATATTTAAATTAATGCATGGCCAGGGGAACATCAGTCAATGCTATATGGAAGTGCTATGGATGAAAACTCCAGTATTAGCTCTTCCATATACATTTAAATAATCAGTGAACCATCTATGGAAATGCTTATATGGATATGAACTCCCATAGCATTCCCATTAAAGGGTCAGTAATACATACAGTATATGGAAATGGTATCAAGGTTGCATGGCCAGACAACAGACATATGTCTGGCAAAAATGACCAAATGGCCACCTAAAGTCGAAATATTCTCGATACTTACATTTTCATATATTTTTATTCTTCAGTTTCAATCGGCGAGGCCAAAAAACAATGAAGCAAAGACAAGCCTTGTTTTGTTTTTGCGACATTTTCAAACTCATTTCAGATCGTTTTTGTCTCAATCAAAGTACCCATGGTCAGCGACTGTCCCACTTTCGGCTGCAGTGTGCACGTGATGAGAAAATCCACTGGACAGAGAGAGCTTAATACCAAGCTATTCTTGAGGGAGCCGGAGGTAAAAGGAAGCATTCCTCCACCATTAACAACTAGAAAGAAAGAGACGTTTCTGAACAGAGCAGGGCCACCAACTGCTAAAAAAGCTCAGTCTTGCATGCTCAACAGTCAATAAATGAAAGAAGTGTGATTTGGCAGTTCATTGTGCAAAATCATGGCTAATCTATAAACACGAGAAAACAAAGAGAGGGGTATTTTATACTTTGCTAAAATGTAATGTATGTAAGCAGTTTGAAGCACAAACACGCAGCAACCCAAAATTTACAAGCAGGGCATTCATTACAGGTCGACAAATCTTGAACCTACAACTGGTGTTGTTCAGTTGACCATGCAAATACTGAAACCCACATACATGTACTCTTGGTTGTTTGCTACTTTTTACAGTGTTTAACTCTAAATATTGCAAATTATGTTTGATATAAAAGTTTAAGCATGAAAACACTTGTCCTACAGTGGCCCATAAGTGCACACGTAATTCTAAAAGCTCACACCGAATTCAAAAACCTCACACCGTATTCCAAAGGCTCACACCGAATTCAAAAACCTCACACCGAATTCCAAAAGCTCACACCGAATTGAAAACTCTCACACCGAATTCAAAAACCTCACACCGAATTTAAAAACCTAACACCAAATTCAAAAGTCTCACACCGAATTCCAAAAGCTCACACCGAATTCAAAAACCTCACACCGAATTTAAAAGGTCTCACACCGACGTCACACTGACTAGGGTCTACTCTCTTGTGAGGGTGCAGACTGCGCAAAGCCTAGGCCCTTGTTTAGAAACAAAATGGTGGATGCTTTAACATGCGGCAATTGTAATGTTTCAGTAGAAGACAACTACTGTAGTAATTGTGGTAAAAACTTAACCCTGAGGAAATTGCAATCAAGTATTACATGTACTTTACGGAGGGGTATGAGTACAATATTATGTTGGAAATGCTGTGAAAATTTCATGGTATGCATATGTCCATGCAAACTCTGTAGAGCAGGCTAAAGGCACTTGGGCTTCGCCAAAGGTTGTTACAGTTTGACGAGGGAGAAACAAGAGCGAGAATACGGCAGGAGCTAGATGGTCCTGGCTGCAAGGCTGGTTACAGGAGTATTTGGCACACTTTGCGTCATGAGAATTTCGGTGTACCACGACAAGCAGTCGAAAACATTTTACAAGAAATGGATCCCGAAGGTTGTGAAGCAAGGAGGAGATGCCGGCTGAGGAGAAGGGTGTACGTCAATCAGGGACCAAACCACTGCTGGCACATGGACGGTTATGACAAGCTAAGACTGTATGGATTTCCTATATGCAGTTGCATCGATGGGTATAGTAAACACTGTGGTTGAGGGTATCAAGAACCAATAACAACCCGTCAGTGGTGGCTGATTGGTACCTGGAAGCTGTCAGATATCTAGGAGGTTGCCCTGCAAAGATAAGAACTGATTGTGGAACTGAAAATCGAATTGTAGCAGCTGCACAGTGTTATTTTATGAATGATCCCCAAGCCCACATATATGGAACATCTCCACACAACCAGCGAATTGAAGGACGGTGGTCTTACTTAAAGCGAAGTAGAATGACCTGGTGGATACATTTTTTTGAAGACCAAATGGAGCAAAGTATCTTTACTCCTGGAAATCAGCTCCAAATGGAGTGTTTGTGGTTTTGCTTCTTTAGCATCATTCAGCAGGACCTAGATACCTGGAATAGCCACTATTATATATTAGAAGATCAAGACGTGACACTATCAGTGGTAGGCCAGATAAATTATACTACCTGCCAGAATTACATTCTGGGAAAGATCTTTTGCATCAGGTTTCAGAACAGGAATGCCAATATGTCAAGGAAAACTATTTATCCATAGAGGAATCAAGAAATGAGTTTCAAGAATACTTTGAATATGTCATGGAGGCTGCAGTATTACAACAACCAAAGAGCTGGAGAGAAGCTCTTCATCTCTACAAAAAGGAGTTCGGAGACTGTCTATGGGTTTTTACATGGGTTTCCCACTGCCATAGAATGCCCATGTCTCTGGCAGAGGTCCAGTTTTTTCCATATTAGTTCCAATTTTAGACCAAATTTTGGCCTGAATTTCCGTATGGTACACTGATGTTTCCATATCAAACCCATATATGGACCTTATATATGTACATGTATGGTCCATAACATACCATACAATTTTTTTGGTAAGGGCAGTTGGTTGTTTTTTTATAATTTTGCCAGAGTTTAATTTAACAAATACATTTGTACATTTGTAAATATACCATCCCTGGTCTTCCTTGATAACAAAAAAAATAACAAGTTTATTAAAAAGGCTTAATATACCTTTCCTTTTTTTTATGTTGTGAACTACATGTATCTTGAAATCCTCAAGTTAAAAAAACCTTTCTGGATTATAAAACAGTGTATAGAAGTTCTTCATAAGCATCTTCAGAGTAATTTACTCTCAGATATATAAAACTTTTCTACATTTCAGCTACTCATAAATGTCTTCACACAATTAGTTCTTGGAAAAGTCTCAACAGCTACACAAAGCAGTTACATTTCATTTAGAGTATTGTGGAGTACTCCACAAAATGATCCATTAATTAGCAATCTCTTTGTGACTAGTTTGGATGCATAAATTTATATTAAAGAATTACTAAATTAGCTCCACTACAATTAGGGCTTATCAATCAATAACAGTCTTGGTTATATACATCAGTCCTGAGTTACTCTGTAAAATCCATGTTTATTACCTTTTTGCTAAAAAAATGGGTGAAAATAATTACTCTAAATCAGTATCTTGATTTTCCTAAAGTTTCACACCTTTTCTCTTTACAATGTCTGGGAGAGTTCAAGTTTTTTATCAAAGACCATCAAAAGTCACCTATATTGTTTTGATATATATATACTTGACAAATACTTTTAGTGGCTATTTAAAGTTATATTACACATACTATAACAGTTTAATCCTGAAGTTTTCTTCATATATTGGTCATTTAAGTACGTGCTTTCCAGCCGAAATCAGCCCTGGCTCCCAGCGAACCAGAGGTATAGGCAACCAGCATGCGCAGTGAACGCATTCAAGCATTCGTTTTTTCCAGCTCGCACAATCCCAGCTTGGAACCGTCTTGAAATTATTGTAGTGAAGGCCAGCAACCTGACGGCTTTCAAGGCGGAACTAACTAAATAGAAACTGCCACCCATTGCCATATAAGATTTTCTAAAGTGTAATTATTTAATTTAAAGACTAAAGATTAAAAAACCAACAACTTGATCATTCCCATGGGTCAGATATTTGACTGGAAATGTCATAGAAAAATAAAAGTTGAAAAATGAACAGCTACATGTACAAGTTTAATGTTTGTTTCCAGCAATCGGATCAGTTTGAAAATACTTATACTGTAGTATTGTTACGCATCGCTTGCTTCACCGAGGTGTCATTTCTTTTGTTAACGTTTGGATCGGCTGCCTTTTAAAATTTAAAAATCATGAGTTTTTTTAACTTCTTATTGCTCTAAAATGTAACGGCCCTCGGGGGTCGTTACTTTCGGGTCACCAAAATACATTTTAGTTATATTTTTACTTCTTTTCTTTATCTATATTGTCGAAGTGACTATTTTGGAGTATGTAACTTGAATTAAAGTTCTTATTGGAATCAACTCAATCTCGTGCAGGTGTGCAAAAAAACTGGCAGATACAAAGCCTGAAACGGACCACCAGGATGATCGGACCAACACTGAAAATCCAACCCCAAACATAACCCTAGCCTAACACTAACGTTCAACCTAGGATTCGTTTACTTCTTGGATAGTGAATTCAAGGACTTTGCTTCCTAAAACACTGGCCTGAAATAAAATAGCCTAGACGAACAAACCACAATATTAAGGTGACAGCTATCACGTATTTTCTTAATTTTAACAAGATAGTTGCTTTTTACACCTTAAGAGTAAGAAAGGTCACCAGAGCACAATACCAAGAAGATACAACTGCAGTCTTACGATGCTATTTTAATGGGGTCTCAAGTACGAGTCTAAACTAAAAGGTTTTCAAGTCCTTGAGAAAAGAAAATCGAACTCAAGGACTTTCAAGGACCCTAATTCTGTACGTGTGGCGTATGCGGAATTAGTAATACCCGTTTGTGACAAAGATAAAGAAGTCCTTCGAGGTCTTTTCTTCTAGGAAATTCGTAGTGGCGTCTGAAAATTAGCGTTACTTTCTAAGAGTTGTTACTTCCAAACCTTAAACTTAACTTAGTAGAAAGCGTGTGCTGGTCGTGTAATCATCAGATTACCGATCATGTAAACCTGTATACAGTATATGTTAATATACTCTTATAATTTTTCGAACTTTTTTGTAGACTTTTATGTATTGCAACATTACTGGTGATTTTACAAACTATGTATGTCACAGAGGTCAAATTGGTCGTTACTTGTCAATTTTATTAATCTTCATTCGTAAATCACGAAGTTAAATTATATTTACAAAATGCTTTGTCCAGACCGATGATTTAAACCAGCCTAATATTTACATTTCACATATTTGCATTACAATTCTTTTTGTACAAAATACATATTAAAAAACAAAAAAATAGTTGCTAATAAAGCTGGATGACGAATACGTAGTTTTTGATACAAACGAGTGCTGAGCTCTCGTGAAACACACGATAAGACACTGCCTACAAACTGCCATATAAGATTTGCTTATCATTCTCGAAGAATATTTACCTATCAGTCAATATCCTCAACTTGTCAACAATACAAATTTTGGAACTTGAAAGAAGGGATGTTAAATTTTTTGTTGTTGGATATACCTACCGAAGGGTAAGCGCAAAGACACGTGCTTTCGTTCAATTGATACAAGGATGATCTTAATATACCAGCCTACAAGTCCGCTTCAGGGCAGCGCACTTTTTTATATCGTGCAATAAATTTGTGGAACTCTCTTCCACGCGCTCTTGTCAATAGTGCCAGCATCCAAGTTTTTAAGAGGGAGGTAAAGGAGTTTCTCTTTTCCTAAGAAACCGCCAGAATATTAAATTTTGCAATATAATACATTTTAATAGATTTAGATTTTAATTGCATTTTCAGTTTCAATATTTATTGAATTTTGTCATTGTAATAGGTGTTTTAAAAGCAATTAATTTATGATTAAACTAATAAAGTTATCAAAATCATCATCAACGCACTTGCAAAATACCCATTACTGCATGCTTTAAACTGTGATAGGGTTTTTGTTATTTAAATTTTAACTAGGTAAGTTGTTTTCGTTGTCAATTAGGCCAAGCCTAAACGAAGCTACTTCGGACATTCCTCAGCTGAAAATAAGAGTGATCTTGTTGTGTTTTGTAGCTCCCCTCAAATCTGCCAGTTGAAAGAGGTATACAGATACTTACTGAGTGAGGAATAGATACCAGGTATGGCTGGCACGGATCTGTCCTGGAGAGAGGTACACACTCATATTGGCAGGTGAAGACGTGCATCCCAAACCTTCAAACTCCCATTTTATTGCAGACCCAAAAAATAAGATTTTCTTTGCACCCTTTTTGGACCAAATTGAAGAAATCAGTACCCTATTTCGGTCCAAGCTAAGTCTTGAAGAAATCTAAAGGAAATCTGGGAGAAATTCACCGGAAGATGTGACTGCCGCACAGTATGAAAACGGTTGTTTGATCAACAATGTTTGATGGTATGTTTTTCGCTGTGCGATTAGCTGTAAACGTGACGTTTCGAGCGTTGGTTCTTTGTTAGGGTAAAAAGTTTGCTCTGAAGAAGAGCTGGTGCTCAAAACGTCAGCTTTACATACGACCTATCAAACCTTTGTTGATCAAATCACAGTTTTCGCTTTTTAACAACTATCCTTTAACAGTACAACTTTGGCCCAGGTATGTTCAGGGAATTCTAACAGTCGCATTCATGAGTGTATGGTGAGTGTAAACCTGGTGCACGTATGTGCAATAACGTATCGCAGAGTAAAATGTGCAGAGGTTTCAGGAGATTTGGTAAAAATTTTGAATTTTTTAAAAAGCTTTTCAAGCTCATCCTTAAAAATAGTGATAAGATCCAAAGACTTTTCAGGAAAAGCACGATCCTGACAACCCTGAAGGACATCCCTCAGAAGAGCAGCACCCAAGTATTAATGATCAAAAATGGCACTGTGACTTGTATGTGCCAGGCGGAGGACTAGCTGGTGAGGCTGCCCGTACGATTTCTTGAGGTGTGCGTTGTGGTCGTGGCGGCTTAGCAACTACCAGCCTTCCATCTGTCGGTGACAACCCTTTAGGTGAGGCTGGGTTTGAAGACTTTAAACCTTCAGAACCGGATGGTTCAAGGACAAGTTCATGTTCCGTTTTTTTTCCTGACTCGGCAGGGCTGCTTGTTGTCTTTTTTAGACTCTATACATTGATTTTATCATCACAGCGGAAAAGTAATTCGTTGTGCTGTGTATTGTGCTCGAAAGAGATCTGTTGAATTCATAAACTTCCTTAATGTGTCACAAGATTCGTCGATAGAGATGTGGTGAGTCATGCCATTTGCTGTCACTCTTCAAAGTGGATTCATCGAGGGAAGGACTTGTTTGAAATTTTTAAAATTCAGCAAATTGTATGCGAGTTTCATGGAGATAAACAGAAACTCCTCGCGTCGACGTGTCGCAGTATAAACCCATATTCGACTACCGGTATATCTATAATCTATATGAATAGGTGCGAAGAAGTCCAATAGGTATTTGTAAAGACAAGTGAAGTGCAAGTTCAAGATCACTTGTTCGATTTCAGGTGCAAGTGTTTGTTAAGTGTTGTTCCAAAGAGTCGAAAGGTGCACTTGGAACGAATAGAACGTTGAAGAGTTAAGGCACAAAATATAAACCCGGCTTGGCCTTGGTTGTTCATCAGCAACACTGGATCAGCTTAATCCGTACTACTGTCACGCGCACACCAGCTCAAAACAGTATATTAGACTAGTACTGGATTAAACATTTTAAATAACTTTTTTAATCTTGGCCTGATTTATTGTGAAAATGGCGGTTCATTTTGGCAGCGATCTTGCTGTCCAGTCTCAAAATCTGTTCCCAAACACTTCCTCGTTTATCCAGGGTGGTGATCACGTAAACTTCACTCTTCAGTTTGTTTTCAACACATCGCAAACAAGTTTCAGCTTTGTAGATGCTGCAGGTTGCAAGTCATTACCCCAAAGTGATCTTCTTGTCAAGGTTTTGCTCACGCTTCCTCTTGCCTTTGATCTTGTTAGCAATGTGTCATATTATTCTCGGAGAATAGTGACAGATATATCAAATTGTGGAGGGGAACAGCCAAGGCTTACGGTAACGTCAGTTAGCGAGGGAAAAAGCCCACACAAGGCAACTTATGGAGTAGATATCAACATTACATCATCTAATGTCAGCTGGATAGTTGAGATAGACTTTGTGGCAAAAGTTTCGCAGCTTGTTCTTCCAGATGCACATCTAAATGTCTCTGCTGATGTCACATACAAGACAAGCATAAGCAAAGGATTTGTCATTGCAAGTTATATGACCCCTAAGCCATCTATTCCAAGAATTATCATAGTTAGCACATCAATTCCACAAACGCCTGGTTCATATTTAACTATGTCTGAGGAAGTTAGATTCTATGTTTCGTTCAATTTTCCAAGAGTTACTTCAGATGTGAAGCTATCAGTAATTCTGCCACTATTTGAGAGGTCCACACCCATGAAATTTGTGTCTGGCTCAGTGTTCAGCATCTCAACTGGTGTGACAGGACAGAATGCTCAGGTTGGATTGCTAGCAACATTTAGGACAAGTGAAGATGTTACCAAAACTTTTGGGGCCATTAACAATCTTGCTGAAATACACTTAAAAGGCATATCCAGCAATGTCCACAATCTAAGTAACTCTGTTGTCACTGTGCTGTATGCTGCTGTTGTTGACACCGGTAAAGGAAGATTTGTTTCCCAAAGTCATGGAAACATCTCCTGTGTACTTGAGTACACAACTCCATATGGTAAACACTTGGTTAATGCACAGGTTGCAAGGTTGCTGCTTGATGAGCCACTGCTTGTTCATTCATTCTCAGTTGTTGATTCTCAAGTACATTTTGAGGGGGAAGATTTAGTGAGGTTCAGCTTCTTTGTAAAAAATCCTGAGTTTGCAATAGGACCTGCATCAAATGTTAGTGCCCACATCAGTATTCCACACAGTGAAATGATAATTTTGCACACCTTCATACAAGTGTGTAATATTTCGAACATGTTGTCATGCTATAACATCTCAGACCCAGATTTAGCCACGCACACTGATGCTGGAGTGAATGTCACAATACAAAGGTAAGTTAATTTTGTGCATCAGAAATTGCTTGCCCAATATTACATTTAGATAGTAGTTTGAATTTTCATGGGTTGAAACTTTAACAAGGTAACCATACAGCATATAATTATGCATATCCTCAAGACTTTGAATTTTCGAGCTCTTGAAGATGCATTTTTAAGTAACATGAGCAGAACATGTTTTCTACCATCTGGTAATGAAAAAGAGGGTTAGTTTTGAACAGAGTCACAAGATGATCCAACCGATGAACAGGATTATCTAGATTTAAAATAAAAACTACTAGTATGTACAATAACAATTAAGTACTATAGATCGCCAGGACCTTCTCAAGTGAGGACTGTCAGACTTGTCTTCGTGTGATGTCCCACAGCTGGCAGTGAGCAAAGAAAGAGTCTGAAACTTCAAAGCCAACTTTACATAGCTCTAGAATAAAAGATAAAAAACCAGACAATAATGATTTTTGTATCAGGAATAAAGTTGAGTACATGTGTATCATTTGAACATATTCTGTATTATTTGCTTTGAAGGCTGGACAGGGGTATGGGTGTGTTTGGTAACCTTACAGCCCGAGTGAGTCAATCAGTTGCTGCAGGAAGTTTGTTGCACAACCACCTGTCACTGTCATATCAGCGAGCACACTGGAACCCTTTCAATGTAACCCAACCACTTACTGTCTCCATTCAACCTATTGAATACCTGGGACTGCGAGTGACAAACTCGTCCCTCCTGGGTAGTGCTGGGAATCAAGAGTTCACCATTGGTGAGACTGTGCAGATTCATTTCAAGATGAGATTCCCAGTGTCAACAAATAACCAGTTCACTCTTGTGATTGGTGATCAAGATGTAAAAGTTTTGGATGGTTTGTTTAAAACAGTAGGGGAGAACATCCACACGCGTGGGGTGACTATACAGGGAAAAGGTTTGTTGGATATTTTTTTCATTGTGTAGCTCCAGAAACTCTATCTATACCATTCCTACCAAGGACACTTTCTGGTATCCACCTCTCCCAGCCTCACCAGCCACACCTCTGCCTAATGGAGGTTTTAGTTTGAATCCATATATCCCTTTAAAAAATCTCACCCCTTTAATTCCCCATGGAGTTTTGGCTTTACTAGATCCACAATTGAAGGGACATTCTACAATGTCATGAATGGGGCGATTTGTCAAACTTTACAGCCATCATTTTTTATTTTGCACGAATTGCCCCAAAATTACAAAAAGAGCATTTGTTATTATCACAAATTTCAAATGTTAATTACTAGAAATTTGAAAAGTCCAAGATGACACTAATATATGTCAACAGTTGGGGCCAAACCTGAAAGGAACATATTTAATGAATTATACTGAGTAAGATAGACTAATTATAATTCTTGCAAACTTTAAGCTGCACGGAGATAGTCTTCTTATCAGTCCTTGATGATGTTACAATTATCCAACATTGTTATGTTTTTGGGTTATCCATTATATTTGACAAGCATGTTTCTGCACAGTCCCAAATATATACATATCCTAAGAATCTCTAGACCTTGCCCTACTACTGTACATCGGAGCTGATTGTACATATATATGTATTTCCTTGTCTAGTTTTAATTGTAGCTATTTGATAATACTTGCATCGCAATCTATACAGCTGCTTGTACAGAAACCATTCATTACTCTTTTATAATATTGGGTACATTTTTTATCAATTAACCTTGGTTTGTAACGGTTGCACAGAGTTGAACATCACCACTGGTGGTATCCATGGAGTTGCTGGTCCATTTGTGACTCCAGTAGCTTACGGGCATTTTGGAACAGTTGCTAACACTGGCAACTCTTCACAATCTGAGGCTGGCTCCATCATCATTGAGGCTGACGCTCAGGTGTTGAACAGCAGCAGAAACAGAAATGGTCATGTGATAGGCGTTAAGCTACAGTCATATGTTAAGGGTGTACCACACCCACAAGAACGCTCAGTAAGCTTCAAGGTTGGTGTGCTAACAATAGTTGCTTGGTTTTTGAGAATCTGAACAAGCTTTTTAAACAGTACTGTCAATAATTTTGAAGCAAAGTGAGATCTATACAAATCCTTAAAACACTTGGAGTGGTCATCACTAACCTAAATGCGAAAACAACAATAAGCTAAGTGTGTTATGACTTACTAACAATAGTTAATCTTGCTCATGGCCATGCCCTTTGTTTTTGAATGATACTCGACCGATGGGTTCAAACAGTTACAACCTTTAGGAATCCAACAGATGCATGCATGTTTTTAGGTAGAATAGCTCATATATGAAAACTTTGATAAGATTACTGTGGTTAAAAAAGTTTTCAAATCCCAGGTAAAAACAAATCGATCTATCCATTTATCATCCTGTGTGTCCTTTAAAATGCTATGGTACCTACCTGATCCCCATTTGAATTTCAATCACATTCATTTGCACAATCAGGTTAATCTACATTATAACTTGATTATCATATGCATGTACTTATCCTTCAGCCCTTCTATTCTTTGATCTTCCGATGCACCTACATGTCCATCTGTCTGTTTTGTTTTAAAGCGCATTAGATCATATATGAATGGACTTTGCGCTATAAAAATAACTAGTTTAATAGTTAGTTAGTTAGTTTATTCACTGATCTGCCCTTCATCCATCTCTCTAGCTGCCTACCTTCCTGTGGATCCATCCATTTTGTACTCAATTTGTCCGTCGTTAAACTACTGTGAAACATGTCAATACTTTACTCCATAAATTAGAGCATTATGGGGTGTGTTCTGAAAGCCTTAGGTGGTTCAAGGATCTATCTTTTTTTCTGTCTGTCTGTTTGTTTGTCTGTCTGTCTGTCTGTCTGTCTGCCTGCAGTCCATCTATCTGTCTATTATCCTCATACTTCCATCTGTATAATATCATGCGAATTAGGAAATATCTAAATAGAGACGCACAGGCACGCTCGTCCATGCAGTCATTATAGATGAGTAGCATAGATTACTGTTAGTAACAGTTTGTTGTTTGGTCTATCTGCGTAACACGTAAGCAAGGTTCAAGGTCTCTTCCTCGTTACAGTCATATAACACCAATTATGTGCTCATTACAACTACCTGTTACTTTTAGTAAAAGATTCAATTAAGACACCAATTAATTTTAAGGCTATTTATGGACTAGCACCTAAATATAATCTGAAACAGTTAAGATAAAATAGCAATAGATAGTTGTATTTTTAGATCAACAAATTGGGCGACAGGGCGTTAGCAACGGCAGTCTCTTCCCTCTGGAACAAACTTACATCACAGATAAAAGGGGAAGCCAGGCTTTTAGAAACACAATTTAGATTTTTTTAGATTATATTTTTTACAATAGATTTGATTTTAATGTTTAGATACAATTACGTTGTAGATTTAAGTTTTCTTAAGTTATTGTAAATTCGTAACAAAAGCGCGTTTGATCGTATTTAAATGTTAGTTTGCGCGATATAAAAAATGATTTATTCGTTCATTTTTTCATTCATTCGTTCGTTCGTTCGTTCATTCATTCATTTATGTTCTTATTTATTTATCTGTCCATGGATCCGTCCATTAACCCTTCCCTACATGGAACCATTCATCAGTCCAGGGCTATCATTTGTCATTTTCGTGCTAATCGTTTGGTCCTCCTTTTCAGTCGCTAGTACGATCTAACTGTTGATCTAGTATGCAAATCATTAATCAACATGCTAATTGTTCACGATCATTAAACCCCCAAAGGCGGTGAATATCAGTGAGACAGCTAACAGTTACCAATTTAGTAAAGTTCTATGAATTTAACATGCATAGCCAATTTCTTGAAAATCCGTAAATTTATGTCATTGACTTACAAATGTGTTACTAAGGTAATATTTCCCCTGGTTTTTGCCAGGTGGTGGAGCCTGATCTTGTGGTGGAAGTCGAGACAGTGCCCGTGAAGGGGGTTAGAAGTGATTCGGTGGTGGATTACACAGTGCGCCTACACCACAGTGGTGTCTCGACTGCGCATGCCTACAGGATTCTATTGGAGGTTGCAGTACCTCACGAATACACCACTCTTCAGGATGCTTCATTAAGTCCTTGGAAGGGTGTGAGAATTGTAACTGGAACTCTAGCCCCAAGTGGCTCCTCAAGGTAATGCTCTTGTTTTTAGCAAGATGACTGTTGTGGAACTTTCGTTATTTCCACGAACGCAATTATTTCCCCGGTTTAGAATCAGAGACATCCATGTACTGTAGGCCAACAGTCATCGACATAAACGTGCTTTGGAAAAGATATTTTATGGAGTGAAACATCCTCTCTAAAGGCTGGAAGCATGAAGGAAAAACCATGAATGTAGTTCGAGTATGTATAAAAAAATATAAAAAAGACTGATACAGTATCTGTACTTGTTTGGGAAATTCTGGGAATTTATCCAGTAACTTGTAATAAATAACCCTTCGAAGCAACAGCTAAAAAGTGATATTGAAGTGATATTAAAACAGATTTTCAGTAAAAAACGTTTTTTGTTTTTATTAGCACATGGACACAACTATCCAATAAATTACTAGCTTTGTTTCATTAGTTTGTACTCACAGATGAAGGAGCGGATGTCTTATTTAAGAAATAAAGTATTATCACATGACTCTGTTTGCCTGTGAATGATTTTAGTTAACAAAGTCACTTATGGAGTATCCATGTACTTGTGGGGCTGCTTCCTATTACGGCATAACTTTCAAACATGTTTGCACTTATTGTACAAAGTTTTTTTATTTCATTCCTCAGGTACAAACATGACAAGACAAAAGTTATTGTTTATGAAGCCAGCCAGTTACTGTTGAGCGAGCGCATCGCGTTCAGTTACAAAGTGAAAACTATCAGTGGGCTTCCATCTGGAGTTTATATCAGTACTCCAGTTTATCTGGCATATACTACTTTACCTTCACGGTTTGGAAGCCATGTTGGAAGAAAGACAGTTGAGGAGACTAGTCAGGTATGTTGCTGTTAATAGTTTTTCCAGAGAATCATGTACTGTAGAAGGGTAGTGTTTCCATGAGAGCTGTCGTTAAGACTCTAATGGACCGAACTAAATGCATTCCATCGACAACTGCGCAACGACAAAACGAGAAAGGACATGTTACTAACGATTTAAATGCTAATGGTTATCCCGAGAGCTTCATCAAGCCAGCTGGTGAATCAAACAAACACGCAACTAAAGGGGAGAAAGGAGTGTCGGAACGCGTTCGACGCATTTTGACCCGCGAAAACATCAAGACAGCTTTTAAACCAGTACAGACATTGGGAAATATTTTCAAAAGCCCAAAGACCGGCCGACAAAAGAGAAATTGAAAGGCATTGTGTACAAAGTGGCCTGTAGGACGTGCCCATTCACATATATCGGGGGGGGGAGCAAGAGAAATTGGAAATCTCGGGGGGCCAAACACAAGCCCGGAACCAATTGAAATGTTAACTCCGCGGTTAAACATAATGCGGAAACCGGCCACGATATACATACCAGTTACGTCAGTATTTCTGAAGCAGGTGTGAGCAGCAACAACAAAAGACTGTTTGTGGAATCCTTGCACTCTTTCTTAGACAAAAACTCCGTAAATGAAAGAGCACCCCTCCCAAGGGTTTACGCATCACTGGGTGCGCCCCGCTGGCAACTTTGAATACTCGTAGTAGAAGAAGAATGAACTGAACGCGTTACTTTCTTTTCATTGTGATGTGGGGTGTGTTTTGTACTATTAACAACATAATGCAAGATAGGCCAGAGGGAGGGAAGCAGGGTTGGAATGGAGATCTTCTTATGGAGAAGGTTGTAAAACGAAGCTAAATGTCCGTCCGTCGCGATCGCAGTAAGGAAAAACAAACGTACTGATCAGCTGTTAAAACTGATATTGTACACTCTTAAGATGAACATCGGTGAATCCAGAATTCCACCGAGACTAGAAGCACGCAACCTTGGAGTGACCTTGAAGTTACCATGGGTTCATACCTTCAGTTGACGAAGCACACAAACAACACAATCATGCAAGTCAGCTTTCTATGCCATCAGAAATATAGGTTGAAACGGTAACCACCTGGCTGTGAAGAACTCCTGTCACTGGCTTCCTGTCAAAGCCAGGATATATTTTAAGATTTTACTTTTGACTTACGCACCTGACTATATCACAGAGCTCTTTTCTCAATATCAACCTTCACGTTCCTTAAGATCCGAGAAGCAAAATCGCCTTGTTGTCCCTATATCCAACTCTAAAACCTATAAGGACAGGTCCTTGGTGGCGGCATCAACCAAACTTTGTAATTCTCTGCCACAAGGCATACGGAATGCTGATTCGTTATTCAATTTTAAGTCTATCTTAACAAGGTATCTTTTTAAGAAATATTTTTAAAAATCAAGTAAAGCTTATGAATATATACATGTATGAATATAAAGTTTACTAACCAAGTTAGTCGTGTAAATAGTTGAGAAATATTTCTTAGCAATTATATTTCAAAATTTTTTAGAAACTTCCATATAGAATTTTAGAATTGTAAAGGATTGAGACTTAGTGTAATGCCATTTATCATATTACATGTATTATTATTATTATTATTATTATTATTAAAAAAATTATTATTACTACTACTACTATTATTATTATGATTATTATTATTATTGTTATTATTATTATTATTATTATTTGATCCCTGGGAAGGGTTACGATATTTGCAAGATAAATCATCTATGAAGTGAAAGTATAGTAACCTTCCTTTTTTGCTTCGAATACATTATATGACGCTGAATACGTATACAATAAATGCCACTCAACGTTTGGCTGGTTAGGAGTTCTCAGTATTGTTAACGAAACTGCATACGTTCTAGAAAACTTTGCTAAATAGCTAGTGCGCTTTGAGTTTAACGTACGTACAAGTTTACCTTTCTTGAAAGTTTGCACTTCCAGTCAGTTTTGTTGACTGTGAAATCTGAACTGGTGATGAATCTTTGTTATTAATAGCATCGATCATTGAATTGCTCATACAAGAAAGATCATTGCAAAGCCATTTTTTGTATGATATCTCAATTGTGTTTCTGACAGGCGAAGATCTTGACGTTCCGCCCCCCTCCATATGTGGATGTTGTATTCAAGGCGCCTTCGGGTCATTTTGATGCCGGTGACAGAGTGGAGAACAACCTCACTGTGGTGAATACTGCAGCAGGAAGCTCACCTCCTTCTGCACTTGACCTGAAAATACGAATTACGCTAATAGGTTTGGATTGGAATGCCAGCAACGTATTTGTACAATGCGATAAAGGGTCAGTTTCTTTGGTTCCTATTGCGAAGGTTGTGCAGATCTCTGTAAACACTCTTTCAGCTGGAGAAGAAATGTTTTGCAATATCACGTCATTCATCATCAACCGAGTCAGCCCCAAACAACGCATTTCCCAGAGAGCAGTGGTTGAGTATTACGGCTTGCCAACTGCAAAAAGGCCTGCGGATTTTGCAAGTTACACAGAGATTGTTCATGCAGACATCTTCGTTGCACCAGTGAACGCTACAGTTTTCGTGGACAGCAGCGCTATGAACCTGACTGCTGGGCAGGAAGTGGACTTCAGACTAAGGATGGGGATTCCCGAGTGTGTAACACCACTAGAAGTCGTCATTTCAATGCCCACATTTCTACATGTTCCTCGCAGGAAGAAGAGGGACTTAAAACTATTGCCGCTCGAAGAATTTGGCATCAGTTGGATGAGAGGGTAATGTAATATAATGTAATGCAATGTAATGTGATGTGATGTGATGTGATGTGGTGTGGTGTGGTGTGGTTTGGTTTGGTTTGGTGTGGTTTGGTTTGGTTTGGTGTGGTGTGGTTTGGTGTGGTTTGGTTTGGTTTGGTTTGGTTTGGTGTGGTGTGGTGTGGTTTGGTTTGGTTTGGATTGGTTTGGTTTGGTTTGGTGTGGTTTGGTTTGGTTTGGTTTGGTTTGGCTTGGTTTGGTTTGGTTTGGTTTGGTGTGGTGTGGTGTGGTTTGGTTTGGTTTGGTGTGGTGTGGTTTGGTTTGGTTTGGTGTGGTTTGGTTTGGTTTGGTGTGGTTTGGTTTGGTTTGGTGTGGTTTGGTGTGGTTTGGTTTGGTTTGGTTTGGTGTGGTTTGGTTTGGTTTGGTTTGGTTTGGTTTGGTTTGGTGTGGTTTGGTGTGGTTTGGTGTGGTTTGGTTTGGTTTGGTTTGGTTTGGTGTGGTTTGGTGTGGTGTGGTTTGGTTTGGTTTGGTTTGGTGTGGTGTGGTGTGGTGTGGTTTGGTGTGGTTTGGTTTGGTTTGGATTGGTTTGGTTTGATTTGGTGTGGTTTGGTTTGGTTTGGTTTGGTTTGGCTTGGTTTGGTTTGGTTTGGTTTGGTGTGGTGTGGTTTGGTTTGGTTTGGTGTGGTGTGGTTTGGTTTGGTTTGGTGTGGTTTGGTTTGGTTTGGTGTG
>JAOBYF010333314.1:0-24550 GCA_025403605.1 Parazoanthus darwini
TTTATGCAAAGCAGTCGTGTCGTCTCGTATTAAAATGCACAAAGCAGCTCTGTCGTGTTATTGAGATGATTCACAAAGCAGCTCTGTCGTCTGTTATTTTGGAGACACACAAAGCAACTCTGTCCTCTGTTAATGTGATAACTCGCAAAGCTGCTCTGTCGTCTATATTTGGTGACACTCAAATCAGCTCTATTGTCTAATATTGTGAATACACACAAAGTAGCTCTGTCATCTGTTTTTGTGGTGACACACAAAGCAGCTTTGTCGTCTGTTATTGTTGTGACACACAAAGCAGCTTGTCGTCTGTTATTGTGGTGACACACAAAGCAGCTCTTTCGTCTGTTATTATGGTGACACACAAAGCAACTCTCTCGTCTGTTATCGTGATGACTCACAAAGCAGCACGCTGTCGTCTGTGATTATGGTGACAAACAAAGCAGCTCTTTCGTCTGTTATTATGGTGACATACCAGGACCGTAGCAGGAGAGGAGCCGGGGGCGTGCCCCCAGTTTTTTCCCAGCAAAATTTGTCAAGCTCAGCAAACTGAGTTCTTAATTCTTATAGACTCTTATCAGGGTTCATACTCTTTCGACCTTGTGAAACTCCATGACTTCCCATGACTTTCTCCATGACCTAACTTGACCATCTCTTTCTTTGCAATATATCAAAAACTTTTCTCGATACGAAACCTTCCCAGCATAGTAAATATTTTCGAGAAAATATGTATTTACCTATGCGACTAATATCACTGGAATCTAGCTTTCCGTAAGTGAACCTGACAGGTTTTTGTTTCGTCGCACTCATTTAAGTTAACTAACCCATGTTTTATACGGTTATTTTCATTTTCCATGACTTTCCATGACCCAAATCAAAAGTCCATGACTTTCCAGGCGTGGAAAACTAATTTGTACAATGCCAGGACTTTCCAGGTTTTTCGTGACACGTGCAAACCCTGATTATGTTGATTCTCCAACTGCCACAATAGTAAATACACCACTCTGTCCTACGCCTATAACCCTACTCACTAGCTTTACTCCTAACGTTGCTGATGCTACCAATCCTGCCACTGTTGCTGCTACAGCTGGCTGAACATAAGGCAATTCACATACTTCTTTTTGGGGGACTGAGCAGCCACGCCTCTTCGGAAACAAGATCCCCACCAGGTTCTCTAGGAAATCTTGGCTGGTACAAACAGCACTGAATTCCCCGACATTGCGATAAAGGTATGTGAGAAATTCAATAGCTGTTTCAGGGTATCTCTTCAACCACGAGCCTTCTTCCACTTCTTCACACGACTGAAATAAAGTAAAAGGGATGCAGTTGAGAGCAACGTAGCTGCAAGCAAGCGCATTGCCTTGAATGGAGCACTTGTCAAACGGAGTTCAGCTCTCCAGCATAAAAATGGTTTTCAGTTAGGGGGGGGGGGGGTGTATCCCATGTATAAGCTATAGGGGGACGTGCCGCCTTTATGTCTACTTTTTGGACTTTCTCATCATAAACAGGGTATAAAATTTTGGGCTTTTGCAAGTTTATCGCTTGACGGTTCCTACACCCGCTTGTTACGGGTCGTGCTAAATGTCAACTGGAGCGACTACATCGCCAATAGTGACCTCTATGGAGACCTCTCTAAGGCATCAGACAAAGCTTCTTGGAGGAGACTCGGGCTTGTAGGCCTCGAGGAGCTCCCTGTGCACCACCTTGTCTAATGGCAGCCAGCTCACGGCAAGCGTCGTCCAGGAAGACTCCCAACAACATTTGCGGACATCCTCAAGAGAGATGTCAGGGCAGCCAACACTGCCGCGCTTACCGCCTATATGACAAACCGTGATCATTTCAAGGCGTGCAGCTCGGCTGAGGCCGCCCTAGTTAGTCAGTTAGTTAGTCAGTCAGTCAGTCAGTCAGTCAGTCAGTCAGTCAGTCAGTCAGTCAGTCAGTCAGTCAGTCAGTCAGTCAGTCAGTAAGTCAGTCAGTCAGTAAGTAAATAAGTAAGTCAGTAAGAAAGAAAGTAAGTAAGTTAGCAAGTACTAGGTAGCTAGGTAGGTGAGTAAGTGAGAAACTGAAGACCTGAATATCCAAGCGAGGAGGTAGTTGTTAGTATTCAGAACATAAGTCGCTGCATTATAAGATTCACTTAAATTTCTCTTGAAGGTCTAACTAAAATGCTGCTAAAATGTTCGATATAACCATTGGTCAAAGAGCAAAATGTTAGTTTCAAAAAACCCTTGAACTAGGGAGGTCAAATGACCCCTTCCCTGCTCTACATGTGTAGGGGTTAGTAGAATCACAACATTAACGACGATTTTTCTCAGATGTCTGCAACATGCGAGATACAAGTTAGCCTTCTCACCTCGCTCCACCTCCTCCAAGCACCAGACCAATGGAAGTACCAGTTAACCGGCGGGCCAAGCGGGAGAAGTCAGAGTTCCTGGAACAAAGCAAACAATTGTAAGTATCTCCTAACACTAACGTCAACAGGCCAGCAACAGTTTAACAACAACAACGACATCAACAAACATCTGCAAACAACAGCTACAACAACAAAGTAGCAGAAACGAGAGCAGCAATAATAGCAAGCTAAAGTGCACTCAAACTTTACATTCTTCATATTCCTAAGTGCCCCCTTTACTACTTCTGTGTTCAAAGTTAAAGTGTCCCCGAGTTAGAGAAACACTCGCACTTACTCATTTTCCTTGTTCCAGGGGGACATATTACTTCAAGGATTTAACTGAAACTGCTAAAATCTCATTCACCTATAGAAGATACGATTTAATTTCCCCTAATAAAACGAATGCTTTACTCGAATCGGTAGCATTGTAGACAAACGCATAAATACACAGCTAACACTTTTCAAAAATAAACAGCCACCCACCTTGCAGGATACTGGTACCCCGCGGAATTTCGTTCATACTGCACAAAAATGAAATACAAATTATGGTTATGAAGGACAGACACAACTCAAATACCAACAAATGACGTTTGAGAAAATAGTTCAGTTTCGTACTCCTAGTTGCCGCTGATTACAATGACTACAGACTCGTTTTTAGTGTTTTGACTATTGTTAGTTAAGCACGCTAAGTGTGCGTCTATCGAGCTATGGATGTACGCGGGAAGTTGGGAGAGCACCAGAGAAGCGTTTGAGTGGCACGAAGCGAAGCCGATTGCTTCTCTAGCTTCCCGAGTGCTCTTCCAACTTCCCATGACATGAGCTATTCACAACTCTTTGTATTGTGGAGGCTCGGATCTCGCTGGTGTTTTACGAATGTTTAACACCAAGTCGAGGCTAAGAGTGTAAAATACGACGACAGTCATTGCAATCAGTTGGAAGTCAGAATGAAAAAACTGGACTATTATCAAATTCTGTTACCCTGTCGGAGATAAGTCGTCTGCTAAAAATCTTCTTAGAACAACGCACCTGTAAACAAAGAGATTCACGAATCAAGAACACCGTGTCAGTGAGCCGATAATTCAAATAATACTAATAATACTAATAATAATTTAATAATACTACTAATAATAATAACAATAATAATAATAATAATAATAATAATAATAATATTACTATTCGTTCAAAGATATTACTCACATGATGATGGGCGGAGATCCAGCCCCGGGCATTCAACCAATCCACGGTACCGGAAATGTTCAAGTTCTCCTGGTCTCGATGAAGTAGGATCAGCTCCTTTTGTGATCTCACCTGAATCGCCTCCAGCTGCCTCTCAAGCTGCGATTAGAAAGATATTTACTGAGCAGAATCTTTTATACGTACTGCAGCTGAACACTACAATCAGCTGTTGAGTGGGTTTAAGTGAGCAAGCAAGCAAGTAAATAAGTAACTCCTACGTAAGAAAGGTAGTTGATGAGTGGGTTTAAGTAAAGAGTAGCAACTAAGTAAGAAAGGCAAATGTAGCAGGTAAGGTAGTTGGCAAAGAACTACGTGCATGAGTAAATGAGTAACAAGTTAGTAAGCGAGTGGAGTAAACAGGTAAGTAAGTTAGTATGTAAGAAAGCAAGCAAGCAAGCAAGCAAGTAAGTAAGCCAGCAAGTAAGTAGGTAGTTAAGTAAGAAAGTAAATGCCTTGAGTAGGCAAGTGAGTGAAAGAGTGAGTGAGTGAGTAAGCAAGCGAGCAAGTAAGTAAGCAAACAAACAAGTAAATAATTAAGATCTAGGTAAGTAAGATTCTAAGAGACAGACAGACAGACAGACAGACACAATACTGTACTAACCTGTCCGACTGTTGGAGACTGATCACCAACACCAACAATAAGGATACAGTCGGCCTGGAATGAACAAGAAAAAGTAATCGGTGAAACCCAACAAACTGTTGTAGTAATAAATCTCGTGACAACTCTTGGACCGACCGGGAAATGCCCGCTGTTTTTACACACTGCATAACATCTCTGGTACGAAGTTATTGTCAAACATTGACTTTTTCCAAAAATGTAGGTCTACTTACATAACATATTAGATGCTGACCAATAGTTTGGTCACTAAAGTTTTAGAGTAATATATATGTAGACATTTACTAACAATTAGTCAGTGTTCTGGGTATGTACCATGAGTGATAGAACATTGGAAGGTTCTTATAGAAAGCAACGTTTCGCTAATGGACATCTTGCTAGTTGGGGAAAAAAAACTTACTCGGTCAAGTTTGGGCGCATTACTTCAACACCAACACCATAATTTGCTCGCACAAGAAAATGGAACTGGCAAGAATTAACAATGATTGTAGTTCCGGAATATAAGTCATTAATAAATATGGCGAGTCGTTTGTCGAGTACATACCCGCCTTATACACCTCTTGGTCCACGCTGACATGAACGAGTCTGCTTGGTAGAGTACAATTCGGTGTAAGTCCTCTTGTTGGCCTAGCCAGCTCGCCATTCGGAAGTCATTCACGCTGCGACAATCAACAAAGACAGTATGTGGTGTAATGATTAAATTATGCTATAAGCCACTTTCTCAATCATGCGTAGAGCAAAGTAACGGTTCTGCTGGTGATATCAACCGCTACTGGCATCATTCTGTGGCATAATTGAGTTTTTATATTTTACCTTCTTTCGAAAACAATCGATCTTGTTTCTTTCTTAACACCATATGCCATGTTTCCAGTACGTGTAGCCCGCCAACTGAAGCGCTAAAGTTTCTCTGCGCATGATTGAGAAATGTTAGATTTCCCCTTTCAAAATATCTTTCCACTTGAGGCATTTACTAAATTCTAAAGTCAAAGGGGAAGCTTCTTCTTAAAGAAAATGGAAAATATTTACCTGTCAAGAGCTGAGCTACCAAGCCTCTGACGAACAAGTTCGCTGTTAAGAAGTAGAGTAGGGCCTGGAGAGGAGAAGAACACTGTCGTTAAAAGATGAAAAAAAATTGTTCTCTTTTAAGCTTTGACCTTCTCAGCTCAGATGTGATCTTAAAATAGTGTTTCAGAAAAAATAAACACAAAATAAAGCAAACTCAACTGGACAAATATAGAAACACATAGTATAGGTTTAAAAACAAGCTTTTGTTAAATGCCTAGATTTGAACAAGCCAAGAACGTTCAAAAAGCTGCACTGAGCACTTGATGAAGGATCCGCGAGAAAAAAGATTAAAATATCTACACGAAAAACAAGGAGTACGACTTCCTTAGCTCTTACCAATCGAGTTTAATGCCAGGCTCAGTTCGAAGGCGAAGTTGGCCAAAGGTACGTCGCTGCTTACTGGTATAACAACCACCGTGCCCAGGTTGGATCCACCGAATATCTGATTGTCAACTGGAAGATGGTTTTCTGGAGAATTAAAATTACAGAAAAAGGTAAGCGATTAGTTACAATACAAAACAAACTCCTGATTATCATTTCTAGAGTGCATTCTACCAGATATCATAAGGTGCTTCACCAAAAGTCGTCATATTGTACCAGCATACACAAACTGCCAGTAGTCCGTGATAAAATATGAGAAAGCATTTCGCAAAGGTCAGTGAAACAGAGAATTTAAAACTGGTGTAAATCATCCCGAAACGCAACAAAACTTAGCTAGAATACTAAAACAACTTCTTTTAATATCCTTGAGTAAAAAGAGCGAGTTTTGTTTGTCCTAAAAAATACGTTATCGGGGTCACATAAAAATTACCTGTATCTATCATCTGCCAATGATCAAACAGATGAGAACAGTATCATTTCAATTGTATTTAATTTATCGTCCTTTACAGAGAAAGTACTTCGTTCTTTGGTTAATTAACCGACAAATCAAAACCCCCTTGCGTTCGTTGTGTTTGACAAGTTCGGAATCTGCCCTTGTTTGCAGACACTCGCGCATTGTTCACGTAGTCATTCGACAGTAAGGAAACTGGTTTGCTTTTTGTTTCCGTTCTACTCGCTCTTTTTTTGCCAAAATAAAAAGAAATTTGCTCTGATTAAAAAATACAACCATATCCATAGAATGTATAGCTGCAGCACTTACCCAGCAGTGTGTCGGAGCGGGCAGCAGTGCCCCTTCTGTAGTGTCCCAACAGTCTTTCACCAAGCAAGCGAATGAGACGAGTCACAACCTACGGCAGTGAAAATTTAATTTACTCAGTAACGGCGAGGGATTTGCTTTAACTTAATTCATCTAGCCTTAGCACTTGCAAAACTAAAAAAAACTGCAATAAAACTGAATGCTGGGATTCCGCAACAGGTTTTCCCAATTATTGCGGTCTCTATAAACAGTCCAACTAACTTCTAAATGGTCTATTAAACTAGTGTGACTTATACAAGATGTCAACACAGTTCTAAAGCTGTAAATGGGCACTTATAATTCTCAATATAGTTATCAAAACTCCTTTAAAAGCTCGTTCCAAATTGAGTCGACAAGGATGCTGTTTCATACCTTCCGCGAAGCAAGAGAGAAGCAACTATCACAATATTTTTCCAACTTTGTGTTTAGCATTCTTGAAAGGAATGCAAGAGAGCTCGTGATCAGAAATTCGTCTCTCATGCAAATAAACGCCCAAACCAAAGAAGTACAAAAAATAACGAAGAAAACAAAACGTTTCTTTGGTTCTGTTTGCAATCTATGCTCAGCGCGTTACTTACGGTAAATGAAGCCATTT
Organism: Parazoanthus darwini; assembly: GCA_025403605.1. NCBI lineage: Eukaryota > Metazoa > Cnidaria > Anthozoa > Zoantharia > Parazoanthidae > Parazoanthus > Parazoanthus darwini. The sequence continues at coordinate 7,076 of JAOBYF010333314.1, forward strand.
TATAAATTATGCGCAGAACAAGGCGGGGGTTACATCTGGCGGCCCACATGATTTATAAACATTTGCCTATATCAATGCATCACATCTGCGGAACACTTTGCCAGCTAATGTCCAGGCTTCAGAAACTCTAAATTCGTTCAAAAACCAAATATCGAAACTTAACCTGATTGACAAAACTCGGTCAGGTTACCGATGCAATCGCTGCATTTCCTAATTACATTATAGTTTTTATCGTCTTGATTACGTATTTTTCTCTTAGAAATTTTACGAAATTTTATCAGAGTCATTTTGCCACTAATCACTAACAGCCACTTACAAAACCTTCACTTTGCTCTGCGCAAGATAACAAATTATTAATTGTAAAACTATGATTGTTGTTGGAGCGTTTAAACGTCATCATTTGTGCGCTGGGCTTGTGTTTACGCATGATTTAAATCGCTAATACGAATCAAATTTAAGTTTGTAAAAATGCTACTAGCATTAGATCCTCCAACAATTTGTTTGTACTGACCTGTGGAAAATTGCGTTTGATAGTGTTTAACAGCCCATCGGGTAACACGGCAAGTTCAGTGTCCCTGGAACGAAAATAGGATACTTAGTACTATTAGAAAACTTTTAAACTAACAGTAGAATCATCAGTTCCAAAGTGAAAACAAAACCCAAAGAGTATAAAGTCACAAGTCACAGTCGGAGTCGGAATCAGAGCAAGAGTCAGAATTGGAGTAAGAGTCGGATTTGGAGTCGGAGTCAAAGTCAGGGTCAGAATCGGAGTAAGAGTCAAAGACTGAGTCAGAGTTGGAAACAGAGCAAGAGTCAGAGTCAAGGCCAAAGTCGGAGTCACTGTCAGAGTAGGAGCCGGAGTCAATATCAGAGTCGGAGCAAGAGTAACCGAGTCAGATTTGGAATTAGAGCAAGAGTCAGAATCACAGCCAGAGTTGGAATCAGAGTAGGAGATAGAGTCGGGATCAAAGTCGGAGTAAGAGTCAGACACTCAGTCGGAGTTGGAATCGGAGTCAGAGTCAGGATCAGAGTCAGAATTGAAGTCGGAGTCGGAGTCAGAGTCAGGATCAGGGTCAGAGGCAAAGTTAGAATCGGAGTTTGAGTCTGAGTCAAACGTCTAGTCAAAGTTGAAGTCAGAGTCAGGATCAAAGTCTGAGTCAGAGTCGCAGTCAGAACAAAAAAGCCAAAAGTAAAAACAAAATTAAAGATTCAAGATGAGATTGGTTACATGGATATCTCTGCGTGACAATGTAACAGGGCACTGTTGTGTGACAGTGTTGTGTGACAATTTTAGTGTAGCTCTACTACCTGATGGCGTGCACGGTCGTAGCTCTTGGTGCTTGCGTCAAAACCTCGACCTAAACAAAAGATAACCGAACAAAAAGAAAGATCAGGACAGCGAGGCTACTAAAAGTTTACTCAGCAGCAATCTATTAAGACACTAGTCTCCACTTGAACCTCAAATTAAGAAACAACAATGGACATTTATAACTGAAATGTGTTTGGCCGGTTAGTTCCTATCAAACCAAAATGACTGCTTATCGACTAGCTTTCACCCTTCCAAACCTGCTGAGATGCATCGATTTTACAGCAATTGAGAGCTGCAGAACTCCTTTATGGATAACCGCCTTTACTGAATAGAAGTTGACTGTGGTAAACTGAAAGTGCTAACTCGCGCAGTACACCGACGTAGGGCACCACTCACCACACCCACAATCTCTCCCCGACCAGACTCGCTGACCAGTTCCTTTTTGCCATCATCCAGAGTCACAACTGAACGTAACCTGCCGTTCAACACGATATAGATACAGCCCGATGGTTCGCCTTGCCTGTTGGTAAAATACAAAATGTTGAAGCAAAAAACAGAGAAAAATCGACGTGATGTATGACAGGAAGATGAAAGGAACTTCCGTCCAAAATGGATACCTCCCACTTACTGGATAAAAAACAAGTTAATATGCCACAATTTAAAAGACGAAAAATCGTGTTCCATTTAAGGTGTGACATCTGATTTCGAAAAATGGTTTGACATGTCCTAGTATACATTTATTCATCCATTGAAAATGCCTTTCAGCAAAATCCCTTTTTTGAGAAAATATTAATAGAATGGTACGTTTTTCCCATGCGCTTGAGGTTTGCTTTTGGTACGTCCCGATATACTCAATCCTTTCATAAATCACTTTCAACTCATCTTTGTACCATCTTATTACAATAATGTTTGTGGACCGGGATGCCTTTTGAAAAAAAAACCCTTTTCAACAAAAATTACAATCAATAGACAAACTCTCCATTCAATGCTGCGGTAGCCATGAATAGAGAGCGCATAAATAGGCAAAAAACCGAGACGAATAAAAACAAACTGTACCAAAATAGACTCTGGACAGTGCATTCAGTTTCTCTAATCCTGTAGAAAGACGTCACACCTGTAAAGAGCTTGTCCCGCCTCCAAGTGCATCCAATCCAGTGCAAAGTCAATTTGCCTCAGAAACGGTGACAAATGTTTGATGAGCGAGTTGGCTGCATACAACACAACACGTGGTCTCTGGCGTATGATACTGGAGGATAACGGGGAACGCAGCCACGTAAGTAACATGCACATATTAACCAGCATATACTAAACTGCCAATCAGAAACCGTTAGCACCCTCGTTTCTATTCCATTACTTCACCCGAGTCTTTCTTAAATCTGTTATACACTAGCTCAAAGAAAAGTCAAGTTTGAAGATCTCAATATTTTTTCTTTATTTTTTTCCTTATTTATTATACACCCACAGTGATGAGTTTTGCGATTAGATGAGATATGTTAGACTAAGTAGTTTGGATTACTTTAGATTACGTTATATTAGTTTAGATTTGACCAGTTTTGTTTAGATAAAATGTTTAGCTTAGCTTAGATAATTAAATAAGATTACATTAGATAAGTTGAAATTGGATTAGCTTAGGTTAGGTTGGATTAGATTAGATTAGAATAGATTAGATTAGATTAGAATAGGTTAGAATAGACTAAATAGATTAGATTAGATTAGATTGGATTAGATTAGATTAGATTAGGTAAGATACGATGAGATCAGATAAGGCTATACCAGACTAAATTAGATTTGACTAGATTATCTTCGTCACGAATCAAAATATAAAAAACAGTCAAAGTAGGAGCCTGCAATATGGTTTGTAGTCCGGCATCGAGGATCTTGAGAGATAGAAACCAAAGTAACGGTAACTACTTCTCCCTTGGCGACAAAGCCTTCTCTTAACCACAGCTCTTGGTATAATCACCTGTAAAAATTGCCCTTGGAGATGATAGCAACGTAGCATTTGTTTGTCGCTTCCACTGTGAAGAAGGAAGGCTCCCCCGTCATCACGGCTAGTACACCAACGAACTCGCCCGCGTGTGCAGCGTATAGTGTATGCTATGAAAACAGAAGAGAAATTCTAAATAGTTTGTGTCAAAAGACCCTTTCCTCTGAACAGACATTCCTATTAAAGTAGCAACCATGTCAAAATGAACATTTGGGGTCATTGCAAACTGGTTGACGGATTAATCGATCTAACGACTGACTGACCATCTGAGTTGCTATTCCACTCAAACATTGTTGGGCTGGCAAACAAAAATGCAGACAGTCAAGTCACGGCGTAGTGGCAACTGAACAAAATATGAATCAACCAAATTAACTGGAGTGGAAGAATGGATGGGCAGATATACAGAACGACAGGCAGTCTGATTGACTGGCTGGCCGACTGACTGATTGACTGATTGATTGACTGACTGGCTGTCTTACTGATTGGCTAACTGACTGACTGACTGACTGAAATGGGTTTTGATCAACAAAGGTTGATGAGGTATGTTTTTCGCCGTAAGGTTTGGTGTAAGGTTTGACTGACTGACACACAGACAGAAAGGCTGAAGCGAGAACATACAAGTAGACAGAAACAGGAAGTTAAAGCCGTCGGTCCCTGGCCTTCGGCACCAGTATTTGCAAGTTCTTAAACGCTTCAGGCTACCGGTGAAACACACAAATGGAACAAACGACCATAAGACAAAATTGCTAATGGTTAACTAAACAACTGCCTGAAAATGACTAACAAAACAACTGGACAGAAATGCAACTTTAAATAACAAAAAGAATCGCCATTACAATAAGTACAATGGTAGGTTACCATCATCCTTTACCATTTTCTAGCATCATTTACCATCACTCGCCCTCACTTGCATTTTCTTTAACTCGAAACCCAGAGCGGTGCAGAAGAGACTGTAGCAGCTAGATTTTATGTCTGGCATCTCACCTCTTTCTCGTCATAAGCACTTGTCTGCTTGACTGTCAAAGTACCTTTCATCACGAAGTGGAGGTTACATTCCTAGAATGATGAGTACCAGAGATCTGTATTATTTTTGGCAATTATATCTAATTTACGTCTTCAAACTGTTTTAACTCACAATGACAAAAAGTATTAAAAGCAATACGTATAGAACGACGTCTTCGCGACATGCACTGCATTTAATCCAGCGTAACTGGGTTGGACGATACTCTGTTTAACCAGGTAGTTAACACAAAATAAGATAAAACACTTAACAAAAACATAACAACTTACTTGATCTCCCTGCTTCATTAGTACGGTCCCTGCAGGAATGCTGGCAACGTTCAACATACCGTCCAGGATGTGCTCGTCCTAAACCGCAAGATAGCAAAGTCGCAACATAAGTAACCTGCGGGTGACGTAACATAAGTAATGGGCGGGAGAGGGAGGGGAGGGGGAGGATTGTTACAAAACTGCCAGGCCGCCAGAAAATATCTACAAAGTCTCCAGTAAACAGCCGAAAGACACACATTAATACATAAATCTTATTAGCCGAGTGCGAGGTCTGTACGGCAAGTTATGGACCGAGTTTTTTCCTTCCAAGCGCGAAGCGCGCGGGCCCTGAAAATAAGGAAGGAAAAACGAAGATCCATAACTTGCCGTAAGTACCAAGCAAACGAGGCTAATAAGATGTTTATTTAATGGCTTTGTTGATTATTTGAAGCAAGTGAGGCTGTAAATGACAGCCGCCCAAGGACTAGAGGTCCGGCTACTTACGGACCTGAAATTGACCAATCACAGTACGCGGGATCAGTCAGTCATATAATAATAGCAAATACTAACCTAATTATACCGAATTCGTCAAAATATCCACCGCGTCCTTGAGTTCCAATAGCTTCCTTGAAGGAGACCTGGATACACTTGATGTTGTCCCTGTTCCAGACGGGACCAAATATTCTATTCCCAAATCTACCGGACAGAAAATGCGTATAAACTGATGTGTACTGGTCAGCAGTCTCGGTAATTATAACAGAAAGGACGTTTAAACAGAACAGCGCTTTATCGTAGAGTGCAACCCAATGATCCTGTTCTAATCAATAGATCGATTTCTGATTGGCGTGGTTTACGTTTCTACAAATAGTGCGCACTTATTTTAATTATGTATTCTAGACCAATAATTTGGAATATTGTAATTAAATCCATCGAGTCTTCAAGTCTCAGACAAATTCGAAATTAAGCTTAAAGAAAAATATATTAATGAATAGTGATAATATCTCTTTTCTTGAGTTCACCTTCCTTTCTCTTGTAAGGGGCCCTTCTAATTATCTTTATCATTACAGTTATACATAAAAAATCTTGTACATGTGGAAGGCTGAAATAAAACTTGTTGTTGTTGAACATTGTTATATAGAGGATGATAAGGCATGGGCACAGTGTTCAAAGTAATGCTTACTGCATGTTTAAATAAGAACTTCAAATAGGAAAGAGCACTTGCAACCAAAATGCATTACTGTATATAAGGAACTACATAATAATAAACAAAGGAGGTCTTATATGTAAAAGTGAGGGTATGCAATAAGTACGTATACGTTAATAAGTACGTAACACATTTGAAGTATGTATGTAATTATGAGGGTATGTATAGTATAACCAGGAGAATTATTTTTTAGCAAGCAATCGGCTTAAATGTATAACCAAGGGGGGAGGGGATTAAATGTAGGATTTTATGGTAATTGAAGAGGTTTTGCCAACCTGACAACCATCAGGTTCTGCACCATCTCCTTCCCCAGGTAATGGTCGATACGGTAAATCATGTCTTCTGTGAACAGCTCTGCCAGGTGATCCGCCAGTTCGGCTGAGCTTTCACTGTCTTTTCCAAACGGCTTCTCTATCACGATACGATTCCAGCCCCTGGAGGGGAATGATAAAGAGCAATTAATGATGGAATTGCAATATTTGATGTGTGGGTAAGGTTAGCACAGTTGGTACATGTAAGATCTCTGACTGCCAACCAAAAGGTCTCGTTTCAAACCCCGACTTGGTCGAACTTTGGACAACCTTCTTTCGCCACACCGTCCGTGTACAGGGACGTAAAGCCGTTGGTCTAGTCTCTCGACGTTCTATCGGGGGACTTAAAGGAACCCCATACTTGTCAACAGGAGTAGACTAATGCCAATTTTGTGGACTGTCGCCACTTCCCCTACAAGGGGCCTGCTGTAATTGGGGAAGCCTGTAGCAGTGTCCCTCTCCCTTCGGGGAAAAATCTGAATAAACTAGTTAAATAAACTAGTTTATTGTACTGACATGGAAACATACTGTACTGTACTGTTTACTCAGCCACTTCACAAGTTTTTCAACTAATGTATTTTACTCAATTGAGATTTTAACTGGCAGAGAACACCCAAACTACACAGTTAATTTTAAACTTGTTTCAACTCAAGTTCTAAAAATTATCAAATACTCTAATTAGCACGCATACATGACAACTTTAAATTCTTCCTCACTGACAATGAAGGGTAAATACGGAAAGTTTTTGAACTGCCATTTCCGTTTTTGACTGCCAAAAGTTTCAGTTTTAAGTTTTATACACAATAATGTACCTAATAAAGATTTTGTTTTAGTTTAGAAATACAGATAATTTTCCCTTTTCTGTTCAATAATATACAATGGAACCCCGCCTGACGGTCACCTCGTTATTACGGCCACTTTTTTTTGGCCCAGCCAAACGGCCATACAATTTCTTACAAAAATACTCCGTTAATGCGGTCACCCGTTAATACGGCCAACGACCACATTTTGAAGTCCCAAACAGTATACTTCTTTATACATGTAAATTCACCCCGTTAATACGGCCACTCGCGCTACATTTTAACAGAAAATGAAAATGCCATGTAACTTATCAACTTCATTGAATGGTCATTTTCTAGTCAAACAGCTGATTTACTTTACAAAGTAAACAACACTGTACTCCTCCCTGTTCAATTATGTGAATTATATCCACATTCCAGTTGTTTATTAAAGAGGACAGTTGCTTAGGAAGTGTGTTTGCGATGTACTTGCCCTGACTACCCTTAAGTTGTGAAACTTGACCCCACTCCGTTAATACGGCCATCCCGTTAATACGGCCAAATTTTTTTGGCCCATTGGTGATTGTATAAACGGGGTACCTCAAATCAAACCAGAATATTAATGCAACAATAATAAGCTTTTGTTGTACATTTAAGGACAAGTGGTTCAAAGAAAACTGCAAACAAGTAGCCTGCCAGTTCACTTTTGGTTTAACAGTTTCACTTTCTGGCCTGTCATTTTCCTAACTTGGCTTCCATTTAAGCAGCTGGCAGGCTGCTATTTCAGGCCCTGAAGGGAATATCAAGGTGAAATAATAAACTTACATTTCAGTCATTACTGCTTCCTTGATGTTGGATGTTGCAATCTTGAACACCGAGGGAGGCAAGGCCAGATAGAAGAACCGATTGGCTGGCTGTTTCCCGGTGAGTTCATCAAGATGCCCATTGAGTCGTTTGTAGTCCTCAACCTTGTCATATGACCCTCGGACATATGAACACATACTCCAAAACTGTTCTAGTTTTCTTTTTTCTTCCTCCTTCACCTGTGTAAGAGAATAACAAAGTACTGGTCACTTCGGTTAAACAAAAAAAAATCATTCCTACTCTCCCAGTAATAGCCCTGCTCGACACCCCTGCTTTTCAAGCTATCGATCTTACATGTACCTCCGCCTCCAGTTTGTGATTGAACGCTGTGCAGCCCAACGAACAAATAAACTTGCAGCCCTCAATAACAAATGGAGCAAGCTCCTTCCTCTTTTTGTTCCCCTTCATAACTTGAATACTTAATATAAATGTATTGTAATATTTTTAAATCAACACCTTTATTTATATTACTGCACTAACTTTAAATATCTGTATTTTTTTTTCAGTTAGACTACAAGCAGTCACAGATGGGTCACTACATGTACAATCAAAAAAGCCAACAGGACACGGGATTATGGGAAAGTGGGACTGACCCATGGCAGTGTTTTTCTTAAGGCCGGTACACCGGTGCACTGTAACAACATTCCCCCGTAGCTGTACCGCCTTTTCCCAGCAATGGCGTCTGGCAAGTTTTTTAAAGTCCCCAAATGCACAAAATTGCATCATTTTCCAGGACTCTAAATTTCAAAAATGTTCTGGGGGGATGCCCCCAGACCCCTCTCAATGCTTGCACCTTGATGATTTCCAAATAAGGTGTTCCTGCTTTCCCACTTAGTGTACCCCATTTCCCAAGCATTAAGAAAAACACTATCAAAGCATTTTTGAGTAATCTTACATAGTCTCATTTTTTATTAAAAGTACGTGTTTCAATAAGCATTTATTATTTGCCAAAGAGGAGGTCACTGAAAAGTGCAGGATGCTCGTAGACCCGCAAATGTGGCAAGGTGAATATACTGGCTGCTCACCAAGCAGTGAGGAGAAAAATGGTATTAGCATATACATGTACCAAGATGTTAAATTTTAGATGAATAGAAACACAGAAGTTTCTTTCATTACTAATTAAGCCGCACAGGCATTGCACCTCATGCACAAACTAGCATTATTTAATATTTTTTGTGCATTTTATGTATACTTTTCATTTCAAGAAATCCTTTTAATTATGTGCCTTTGACACTTTTTTGTTTCCATGTTCTTTGCAGAGCTGAGAAGATTTGTGCTTTCTGTAACTGTGGTTCTGAGGTTCGAATGGTACAAGGCAAATTGCAAAAATATGCCCCAACGTCAGGTTTCAACCCATTCAAGAAGGCTCAGTCAAAACCACAACCAGATGATGAATTTGACATCAATTCAAGAGATTTGGAGTTAGAACCATCAGAGGATGTGGCTGCAATGGCCCCAGTTGTTCATAGGCGTGGCCCCGGCAGACCCCCTGGCCGAGGACGGAGAAAAGGCCATGTTGTTGTTGGACTGCCACTGACTGCAAAGAATACTACACTGGGAATCGACAAAACAATGTTTGGGACAGTGAAGGAGAAGGATGTGAATAGTGTTTTTGAAGAGGACGGAAGTTGTTGGGCTCATCATTGCTGTGCATCCTGGTCTCAAGGTGTCTGTCAGACAGATTCTTATGACTTAGTGAACGTGGACAAAGCTTTGTTCAAAGCAATGACGGAGGTTAGTAGCTGCTCAAGAATTGATAAACCCCGAGTGTTTTCCTTAAGAAGATCTTGATCTCCTAAGTTGTCAAACTCGATAAAATGTACTTTTTGTGCCAACTGGTCATTTGGTTGTAAATGTGACTTTGCATTGCACCAAAAATGTTCTGGTTATATGTGCACACCTACCAGAAGGACTGCAACTAAATTATAACTATTATTATTATTGTTATTATTATTATTATTATCAAATAATTATTACTGCATAAATATAAGGTAAAACTTTGAATAAATCTGGAACGAACAAATTAATATTTTCAATCCATACTCATCAGATTTTTTTAGCATACTGTTGTTTAACACTTAATATCAGTGCTATTTTTACTGTTACCAACTAATACTGTGACATAAGTCATCATTTAAATAAGTAAATGAAGATTATAAAGACAAACTGAATTGAAATAAAGTTTATATTATGTATACATAGTAGCTATAGCTGCTACAACTTAAATTTCTCACACTGTTTTTGTTTTATAGCGATGTAGTCACTGTAATCGTTTTGGAGCAAGTGTCAACTGTTCGATACCAAGATGTAACAAAGTGTACCACTATCCTTGTGCTGCAAGTTCAGGTTCATTCCAGGTATGTGTTTCCTGCTGGGGCAACTGTCTCACTGCTTCTGCTTTGGAAATTACTGTTTGAATTTTAAAAAAAGCACAAAGTTTACAGCTATCAGTTAATGGCAGAATAACTCTTTCAGGCCCACTTCATTTATCAACACATCTTCTTCCAACATTACCGACATAGGGCAAGAAATTTATCATCCACTCCAAATTCTCTGAGATTCATGAGAAAATTCTACTGTTGGTTGAAGGAATGCAAATTAATAAATTCTGGTGGCTGTGAAGCAGCTCCTGTAAGTCAAGTCAGTGTTGCTCGGATTTCTTTTGTGACAGTTTGCAATGTATGTTCCTGATGTATTTTGTTTTCACAGGATATCACCAAGATGATGACAATGTTGTGTCCAGACCATTTACAAGATGCAGTGCGTCTGGGTATGTGACTGGTTTTGCAAATATGCAGTAAAATTTGTACTATTTTTTTGTGGGACATGTTGCAATCAATTTGTTAGGGGAATAAAAATGTAGCCATGCCACCTACAGTACATAAGGTTTAACGTGGTGGAAAACCGTTATATTGGAATATCCTACACCAAAATCTAAAGATTAAATATAAGGAAAGATCCACTTTTGCTGGGGATTTTGGTTGCAAACAGAGCTTTGAAAAGCCTTATTCACAACCCCCCCCCCCTCCCTCACCTTATCCCCAGGTGATTTTCCACAATACTCAAATAAGAAATATTTTCAAGAGTCTCAGTCTGCTTTTCCAGACAAATATGATGAAAGAAATAGGCAAAGGGTAAATTTGTTAAGCTCTACAAATTCAACACTGTAACACAATCTCACACTTTTCTAGCAATTTCAGAATTTAAAATCACAAAATTTCCTGCTGGAGAACATCCCTCAGAACCCTCTTGTCAATTTCTTATCTGCAACTTGGTATTGGAAAAATACAAATTTGGTATCTTATGGAAAAAACTGGATGTTGTCTGGAGGTTTGCATACCTATGATATTCTGGTTAAACAAGATATTTGATAGTCATTCTTGCTGGCTACCAATGGTATCGACACCAACAAACTGATCAAACTAGCAGGCCAACTGGTGTTATTTAATAATGATCCTCATTTTGCACCCATCCTTTAGCTGGCCCTGAAGCTGAGTGTGTGCTCTGCGGCATTGCTGAAGATATCCCCCAGATGTTGTTTTGCACAAGCTGTGGGCGCCATTATCATGGGCGCTGTTTAGACCCACCGGTCGAGATTTCATCTCTGATCAGAATGGGCTGGCAGTGCCCAGACTGCAAAGTATGTCAGGGTTGCAGGTCAGTCAATGTTACAATTTTTGATGGTTTTTGGATGAACCAAACTTGTTTTCTCAATCAAAAGACCAAACTAAGCCATTCCCTATTGATCAAATTTTCTGATCACATGCATCATTAAAACTGAATCTTTCAAGAAGGTATCATTTCAGCCCATATCATAACTGGATGTATTTATTATGTACTACTTGTTTCAGCATAATTTACCTAGTCCAATTATCCATGATTAAGTGCATGCTGAACTAGCTTTAGACCAACTGGCTTGTCTGTGAGAAAACAGTTAGATCATGATTACGCCAGTGTTCGCTTATCTCTCAGAGAGGTTCAAATAATTCGAAAACTTTTGGACTTTTTCTTTAAAAAGCAGTCCAACATACAGGAGTTTTAGTAGTCTCAAGTGTACAGTGCTTGTGAATGGGGTACTGTGGAATATGCCACTGGTCTTTTGTATTTTCCATATACATACGAGTCCTTGGCACAATCCACAGTATCCCATGGGGAATCACTGCATAACTAATTGACCTCATGTCTAAATCATTGGAACATTTTGGGAATTTATCTATTTTAGTAACAGTGTGGAAATCTTTTAAAACTTTCAGAAAACTTTGGAACTGTTCAGAACAGTTTTTGAGGAGTTTAAATAATATAATAACTTTTTAAATCTGTTGGAAAATCTTCAGAAGTGCTGAGATATCATCGGACAGGATCGGAACTGTCTGAAAATGTTCACAATACAATACAATGCAACATAACACCCACATGTTCTAGATATTCACCAAATATTTATCACATTTGTACAGGCAACCTGGAGATGATAACAGAATGCTGGTGTGTGATGTGTGTGACAAGGGCTATCATATCTACTGTTTGGATCCTCCGATGACAACAATACCCAAGACAGGCTGGAAATGCATGGTTTGTTTTTTACCATACATTAAACAATCTTCATTCAATACAAATTTATATATTCTCATTTTGATTGCTTGAGTGACCAAAAAATAATTGCCTTGCAAATAAAAGTTTGTTTAGAAAGTACCAATATATTGCACATTAATTTTGTTTGCTGCAAGTCTTCATTTGCTCATGCAAGTCCATGTATTTATTTGTGTACTAATTGATTCTGTGAACATGTTAGTGGCAGAGCCTTACTTTTCAAAGTTTCCGACATTAATATTTTTACTTATTAAGTAAAGAAGTTGCTATTTGTTTGAAAAGATTTGAATGATAAAAATATTGTAAATTGGACTCCCCAAAGTTGGTATCAAATACTTCAAGATTGTTTGCCACTGACAAAACACAATGTGTCTTGTCAACTTCATCCAAGAATTGTTATTAACTAAAATTTTTGTTGTAATTGTTATTACCAGGGTTGTCGACGATGTGCTGACTGTGGCTCAAACCAGCCAGGTGGGGGACCGACATCTCGGTGGCATAGAAACTACACAGTTTGTGACAGTTGTTATCAGCAACGGAATAAAGGTTTATACTGCCTACTTTGTGGGCGAGCATACAGACAATTCACAGATGTAGCCATGATGAAGTGTGAGATATGTGAGAAATGGATACATGCTGAGTGCGATAACATAGACATGGATAAATATCGAACTATCACTGACAAGCAGCTGCCATATCACTGCCCAACTTGCAAGATCAAGAAAGAACCACCTTTAAATGTAAGTGGAGAGAATATTTAACAGGGGCTGCAGAGAAAATGGACTGGGGGCTTCAGTCCCCTTCCCTTCCTCTCCCCTCTACCCTGTCAGGTATATTTCCCTTGCCCCTGATTGTCATTTTGTTTCTGTTTTAACATTCATTTCTTTTTATAAACATTGCAGGACATAAACCATGAGAGCACTTTAACATTGCCTATAAATGACAGATTTGAAGATGTGGACTCAGTTTACTCTCATCAATCAGAAGAAGACAAAAGAACACTTACATCAGCTGCAATTGGGCGCATTACCCCAAGCCCTATGGATGAAGGAATGCCAATTTTTAATAATGATGACGACTGTTTATTGTTTGAGGATAGATTTGTGTCTCTTGGTGACGAAGTGATGGATCCAATGCCAATGCTTGAGCCATATGCTGATAAACCTATTCTCGGTAAATTACCATTGGACGAAGAAATGGAAATTGTCAAACCAGATGTGGAGATTTTCGGTTCCTCTAGTGGGCTGTCGCAGTCTCCACCACCAGCAACATATGGACAACCACTGCAGCCTCTGCCATCAGTGGCAAAAGTTTCAAGATCAAATACACCAAGCACGCCCAGTAGAGTGAATAGCTTTACCCCTCCACTGGTCACACCTCCAAAGTCTGCAGGCAAAAGAAAGTTACCAGGAAAAATGAAGGTAGGGTATTGCTAAGTTGTGAAGGTCTAGCATTCTTCTGAGCATATCAAATGATGATTTGTGGTTGGCGGAGGTTGTTGGAAACCTGGAAAATTGGTTGAAATTCAGGCTGGAAAATCAAAAAAGCTATTGAAAATCACAGCAAGTCTGAATGAATCAAAGTAAAGTTATGTTGGTTTGTCACTTTTAGCAAAGCTTTATGGTCCATTAAGTTTTGAAAATAGAGAGTTATAACTTATGTGTGGGACCCTGCAGAGTAACTTAAAACACAAAGCAGTAAACCAATATTTTTTTTGCCAAATTCCAAAGTTGTTTTCCCTTTTTTTATTCTGTTACATTCCAGGATTGCTGATAATATATAAATGTTGAATAAAGCTCATTTTTTTTGTAAAAAAATAGTTATTTCCAAATTCATTTATATTCGTTTCTGGGATGCTTTTGGAAGAATCGGATTGTGTTTTGAAACCAGAAAATTTTCTTTAAACAGTAATATGCCCTGGGATGTTATGAAAACGAGATATTTTAACATTTGTAGGGTAAAAGCGGAAGTACTCCTGTGAGGAAAAAAGCAAAGCATGGTAAACCCGGCCGCCCTCCTACGAAGAACAAAGCCTTGGTTAATTCATCGCCAGGAAAAGAAAATCTGGTGGGTCAATCAGTCTAAACTTTATGTAAACTTACTTCGTTTTTTTAGTTTTTCCAGTTATACATGGAATGACGACTATTATAAAATATTAAAGCAAGTCTGTCTGCAAAGATTAATCAATTCCAAGTGGGAAAAAAATATCGCTTCGAAGGCGTTCGCCGGGAGTTCTAAAAGTTTCGAACTTCGATATATACATACGGATTTTCCAAGTTATTTGGACAATGCTTTCTTGTTTCCACGTTATGTTATACGGAATACTCATCTACTTTTAAATAGTAAAAGAAATGAAAAGTTAGTGATATTTACCATTTGTTTGGCATCGCGCTTTCCATTTCAGTCTCTGAGTTTGGTCGATTGCTCCTTATTTGCAGTGCATGATGGGAAACACGAGGCTAGTACCAGTCTCCACTCTGTTGGGTGTGTCTCGATCGCACGCTTGAACGTCCATTCTCACGCCATAAAACCGTTTTTTCATACATTTTCTATAAGTCTCATTCCAGGTTGGCTCAATCCCTCGTCATACCGTCTTTTATAGTTTCAAATTAATCGAAGTTTAATTTTCGTTTTTGAAGGACAAAAAAAACTTTTAATATATCTCTTGCGTCAAATTTCGTTACTTAAAAGACGGAAAGTCTCCCTACTGGGTGGGTGTGGGGTTGGGTTGGGGGTTGGGTTGGGAGTAGGTGAGAGGGGAAATTAAAAGAGGTTTGAGCCCATTTAGTGTTTTAAAGACCCCTCTGAGAATGAAGACTTGCCCATAACCTAAAATTTTTTAATTTCTTGTTTGTATGTACACATTAATACAAGAACGTTCGTGAAAAAACTTTGCGATTTGAACAAAACAGGATTATTTAAAGTTAGAGTGGACTGCATAAAATTATTCTCGTGTATCTTTTTCTATTTTGAACAATTTGGCTCAATACTTGAACTATTGCATCAACGAACGTAAAAAAAGCGGATCGACCGAAGACTCACTTGAAGTAAGTTAATAAATTTGACGAAACCGACTTTGGTTTGCTGTTCTTAGAGCACAGTATGCAGTCGTCCTTGGCAAAAGTAAAATTAATCAAGGTAGTGTAAAAATCTGTGAAGCAAAACTGAATATATGTACATGTCTTTTTATTTCGCATTTAAAAAAATAACTTATTAAGCGTGAGACCGAAGCAGGAATCGATTAAAACCAAAGATATTACCTGATCCACTCGATCGACGTAGCTTGAGAGTTCCCTGAGTTCCCTTCTAAGATATTGGATTTTCTCATCCCGTTGCCGAGACGCAAAAACGAGGTTGCTGACAGCTCTATCAATACCCATCACATCTCCTTGAAGATTTTCGACTTTTTCATTCAGTTTCCAAGCCTCCACAAGGGCTTCCAAGTCTGTAGTAAGTGCATTCCTGAGTTCAATCAACACTTTTAACTCAGTATCACGCACAATGGCTAAACCATTATTGAAGAGTTCTGTCAACTCATTAAGTGCGTCCTGGGCAACTCTATCTCCTGCAAATACAGGGTCATTCAAAAGATCTCGGAGGTAAACTTCTGCAGCTGTCTTTTCAAAGTTCGAGAGCTCGTGGTTCGGCGCATGCGCCCAGAGGTTACGCACTTTTTCTCTTACATTGATCACAACAGCTCGGTTGACGGGGGGAGCAATGAATGGACACCACTCTAATAAGTTCATCAACCCTGAAAAGTCAGTGGACAATGCATCTTTGACGACACCTTTCCGTGTTCCAAGGGTGGCCATAAATATTTTGGCCACTTCCCATGGTTCTCGCCACCAATCCGGCCATGTGGAGTTGGTCCAACTGATTTTGTGTTTCGCACCCGGATGTAGTCTTTCCAATTCACCTTTGAAACACACCAAAAAAAAGACATATGTTGTAATCAACTATGCAATTCTTTTCTTGGTAGTTAGCGTTCCACGTCCATTATTATCATTATTTTTATATATCAGTAAGGTATTCAAGTGGCTTCCTAGTTCGTACGCAAATAGTCTTCTTTTCGCGACCAAAACTCGCTAGGATTCTTAACGAAGAAAGGGAATGTTCTGTAGTCTATAAAGTACGTCAATAAAGATGATAATATAGTTCAAAACAAGCGTCTCTAAATGCTTAAAAAAGGAGATTAAAAAACAATTAGAAATACATAGAAAAAACTTACAAACTATAACTGCATTAATATAATGATAAACTCACAGTGAGTCTAGAAAAGTGCTACTGAAAAGGAAAAAATCTATTAACGTTTATCTAAAGAAAGAAAACGGGAAAGCTACGCATTTGGAAATAATCCGTTTTGAGTTGGGTTTTTTCTTGTGCTTATCAAAATAATTTTTCTTCACAGCTGTTGTTTCACGTGATACACCTGGGTTTTAGAGCAACCGGTACAGATAAGAAGAAGTAAGCAAAAAAAGTAAACATTTGAATGTTCTCTTACCCTTCCATGCGGCACAGTACGCACACCCAGCTGGTGCTAAAACAGGGCAGAAACACGAACCGCATGCTCTCCCACTCCTCCTGGGGTTACATTTACAAGGCACACAATTGACTGGTCCACCAGGGACACAGACACATGGCCCATAAGTGCTGAGAGGAGGATGTGCAACCAGGCCTTGATGCCACGCTTCCATTTCATTTTGAATAAGCTGCGCAATTCCATTCTTGGTAATTAGTATTCCTCGTCCAACCTCAAGCCAGTTTTTATGTTCTTTTTTACCAATGTTCGTCACCCAGCCGCCACATGCCATTTTGAGAATGTAATTAATGATGTTTCCACAACAAGTTATCTTACTTTAAGCTTGCTGAAAACGAAGCAATTTGTTATTTCTAATAAATGTTTTACATTGGGATATAGCAAATGTCATCGATACTGGAAAACAGAAGTTCTTTTTTCAACTCTCACAACCATGATGAACACTACAACTAACACAACAACGAGCATTAACACGATAACAAAAATAAACACAAACACAAACACAGCCACAGCCACAGCCACAGACATAGGCATAGACACAGACACAGACACAGACACAGACAGGCACAGACATAGGCATACGCACACACAAACACACACAGGCACAGGTACAGACACAGGCCCAGAC
>JAOBYF010333315.1:0-16797 GCA_025403605.1 Parazoanthus darwini
ATTTGCATCAATTTTTAGTTTAGTTTAAAGCAAATCTGGTTTTCATAAAGTATCTTCTATAGTCCAGTTTCGTATTCGTAGCTGCCGCTGATTACAATGACTGAAGACTCGTTTACTCAGCGTTACCCTCGACTTGATGTTAAATATCCATATAAACCAATGTAGTTGTGAGCTATTTATATGTCTGTATATTGTTAGAGGCTGGGACTTCTAATCATTCTCGCTAGTATTAATGTATATCTAACACTACGTCGAGGCCTACGCTGTAGAAATGAGCCCAAGGTCATTGCAATCAGCGGTCATTGGAATACGAAGCTGGACAGTTACTCACTGTTTTCTTTCTTGCTTGTTGCAGTCGTTCCTCCTGGAGAGTCTTCCAGTGGTTAACGCTCTCCTGGAAAAACTGAGGAAGGCAAAATTAAGTTTGGAAGAAGCAATCTGCCTCCAGCGGCTGATTAAGAAGTTTACCCCATCGACTGTGTCGGTTCTGGACGCAGAACCCGATGCTTGGCACACACTTGTGGCTGTTATTTCATGCCAGAAGTCACTGCTACATCAACATGTTGTGCAAGATCTCAAGTCTCCACTAAGCATCATTCTTGATCAGGTGCCGTAGTGTGAAAACTACTATATGCAGTTCGTTCGAACACTGTATGGAGTTTAGAGGTTTAAAATGCTACTGTTGTAACAGGCATGGTTACACTAGTATTAGTTTTGATTTGAATCCGGCTAAAACATTTTCGTTTAGTAAAATGTTTGGCCACTTCAGCGACCTTCCACAGTGAAACTGAATTAAAATATTTATCTGATTTAAGCTCAGTTTAACTCGATTCAGAAAGTGGTCGAAACATTTTCCTTCACCAAAACTGTTATTAGTCGAAGTCAATTAACTCTGCTTTTAATTTTCTAAGGATTAAACTTTTAACCTTTAAAGAGTGTAGATAAGATCAAAGAGTCGGGGGAGTTCATAGTGATCAAATAAAAGTAGGATTTTCAACATTTGTTAAAATCCATGCTTACTTGACCCAGCTTAAGATTTTAGAATTTCTCCAAATATTGGCGTCTCAGTGACTTATCATTATGTTAGAAGTGTATACACTTGGGTGGTGGCGTCACGATTTCTTTTGAATACTGTTAAAAACGATTACATTCGCCACTACTGAAACTACAAGAGGACTGGGTCCGTTAACCCAAACGGTCCCAGAAGGCAGTGCTCTAACGAATGTTTTTGACAATTCATCATTGACAATCTTCACTAATCTGTTGCACAGTGCATGTGACTATATCTTATCACGCTAATGACTGTGTATCGTTCGTTCTTGTAAGATTATAATTTGTGGCAATGCTTTCTGGGACCTTTTGGGTAGATGGCTCCAGTGCTACTTTCAATTCTGGAATGTTGAATTACTTATCACTGACCTTTATTATTGTTATTTATTTGTAAACTTTTCACATTGCAGATTTCAAATGAGTTTTTCAAGGCCATTCCATCGGATTCCATGAAACAAGACCTCCTGAAGTTGTTGTTGGACATTTTGTTCAAAACAAGTGATGCTGGTCTCACCTTGCAAATTAAGTCGGTTCTGCTTCGGGTGAGTAGCATCAGACTTTGCCCATCTAACCACCAATAGGTGTGGAATAATTGATTCAGCAAACTACTTTCTGACACAAGTCCTCGAGTATCCTTTTTTCTAACACCAACTAATATGTCTTCCAGGTGTATGTTGATTCCAGTAAGATCGTGAAGGAACTGTGTCGCCCGTTTGAAGGAGATGAGAAGAAAGAAAGCAAAAGAAAAAAATTGAAGAGGTACATCAACAAGTAGTTGGATATATTAAGTTGACTGATTGTCAAACGTAATAATAATAAATTGTTATTGATAATAGTAATAATAAAATAATAGTAATAATATTTTAAAATAATAATAGTAATAACTAAATACTTTCTTCTCAACAGCACATTTATTAATCTCTAAATGTTTTTTACAATAAAAACAAAGGTTACGATTTTGTTGATAGCGATGATGACATATCGAGTGCCTACTGCTTCCTAATTGATTTCGACTCCGTTATAGTTCAAAGTTGTTATGATTTCAGCATTTCGTTATTTGAGTCATTTAAGAATATAATCCACGATGAATATAGCTTTTAATGTTATTGTTATTGTTATAGTTATAGTTATATTGTTGTGTTATATTATTGGATTGTTATTTCATAATCATTATTCATTTTTGACAAGACGTATGGTAATTTACAGGAATGAAGAAGAGGAGGGACAAAATGCTGTTCACCAGTGGCAGAGAGTTGTGGGTTTTCTGGAGCTACTTGTTCAAAAAGACAACATCGGTCACCCACAACAACTTGTGCCGACACTGTTTGCACTTCTGTCAAGGTAAAGGGATCACCAGTTACGTATAGAAAAATCTTAAGTGTCCCTATTTTGTATCACCAGCTTAGCATTGTGAAAATATGTAGAGTTATGTTGCTGAGTAATTTGTCACAATCCCGCAAAATGACAGCAACAACAAAAACAACATGTGACACAAACTTGCAGAACAGAAATGATTGGTGTTAATCGTTCTAAATTTAGGATAGTTGTCAAGAATCCACAAAACGACCGTTCATTTTTTTTGTCTTGAAGAGTAGAAATGATTGGTGTTATTTGTTCTAACTTCAAAATCAGTTAACGAGAACCCATAAAATGGCCATGTATTTTGTCTGTCTTAAAGATTAGAAATGTTGATTTGAAGCAGTTAACGAAAACCAATAATCAGGGTTGCAACGGTCCTCGAAAATCCTTGAAAGTCCTTGAATTGGCAAAAGAAAATTCCAGGCCCTGGAAAGGCCTTGAATTTGGGTTGCGGTCCTTGAAAATCCTGGAATGAGCAAAATTTTTCTTCCTATCTGCAAAAGAAACAATCAAAATGAACTGTTTGTCATAACCGAACTTAATGCCTTTGATATAACAATGGTTGAAAACCAAAACGAAGCCTCTGTTTTCCCCCCAGAAGCAATTCTTGTAAAGCTCATTACTGAAATAAAATACAAAGTAATAAAGCAGTACGTTTTATTTGGCACAGAAAGTCCTTGAGTTTGCTCAAAAAGGTCCTGGAAAGTCCTGGAATTGAATAGTCCTTGAATTTCACATCCAGTTAACAGTGGCAACCCTGAATAAAATGACAATTCGTTATACTTGTCTTGAAGAGTAGAGATGATTGGTGTTATTTGTTCCAACTTTTGAACCAGCTGACGAAAACCATAAAATGACCGTTCATTCTGTTTGTCCTGAAGAGGAGAAATGTTTTCATAAAGCTTGAAAATATCTGTGTTTAAAAATGTTTGTTACAAGAGTTACACCAGGCAAAACAAGTTGCTTTCCTTTGAAAACAAGACATAGCAGCAATTATTTACGGTTCAGAGACTATCGTAAAGACCTCGTACGTTACAGGCCGTGCAAAACGGTTCGGCCGCAAGGGAAACACGTTTGCATTTATCTGTGCCACAGCCTTATGAAATCAGTAAAGACTTTGGAGATGTAACCCCAGAATTTAGCTCCACGAGTGTGCTATCACAAAGTACTATAAATGATGTTTTGGCTTTCGATAACACCTACACATTTATGCATGACTATTACTTTTAATCTTGACATTTTCCACACCGCGTTTTTGGTAGCTTCATTCTTCTTAACTCTTTTCCTTCAACCAGGTGTATTGAAATGGATGCGTCAGAGCAACCGTCAATGGACTATGCAAAGCAGCTCCTGCTGTCTTTGATATTGAATGTCTGTTTGAAGCTCTCGCCAGATGGAAAGCCTGTTAAACCAGGTTGGTATTTCAGCGTTTTCTGCTATGGTCTTGCGATTTTTGACCATCTGTCCACGAGTTAAGGTCTTTAAACGAACCGAACCTTGTTGTTCTCACTTGTTGTGGAACTTTTCACGACTGTGGTGCAAGACTTCTTGACGGCTAACCGAGATAATTAGAAACTGTATACTGACTTTTATACTTTTATTCGGAAATGTAAACGCCACTTTCTCTCCGCCGCTAAGGCTAATGTAGATGAGTGAAATATATACATAGTGCATAGCCATATTGACATTGCAGTCACGTTAATGTAGAGATCATTGTATCGTCACTTTCTTTTATAATGTACTATCATGCATGTAGACGAGCCACCCATTGAATGCTAGTAAACCACCATCGTTCTTACTATTATTACTATTGGTGCATAGAAAAATTTGATGTAGTTGGTGATTATGTCAAGTGTCTACCTACCTATCTGTGTGTCTGTGTGTCTATCCAACTGTCTTTGCTGTCATTTTGTTTGTGTGTGTATGCTAGTCTGTATTTCTGTCTCTGTATATCTAATATATCTATCAAGTCACAATACTAATTATGTTCCACTCTATGTTGTATTAATGATTCCACCTTAATTAATTATGCCTTTGTAACATTTACGGTAACATTTCCAGGCGTGAACCGTCAAAACTATACAACTGTGTTGCTCTCGATTGTAACAGGTTTACTCTCTCAAGACCAGTTTGATGTGGAACTTATTGTACAGTGCATTCGAGTGTCGGAAAACCCACAAACTCATCATCATGCTCTGTTGCTACTAGCAATGGCAGCGCAGCTGTTTCCTGTAAGTAAATTAATGTGTTTGGTATTCACCACACTTGGATATGAGCTTTGGCTTAGAATTTGCTGTCAAGAAAGAAAGTACGTCGCCACACTAGCAAATCATTGTGTAGATGTGCACGTGTCCACCAGTATATCTGAAGCGGAAGTCCACAGGACAGTTGCAACGTTTGTTGTTGCAACTCTTGTAATTCATTGAAACTCGTATGTTTTCAGCACTTTTAGATATTAGCATAGCTTGTTTCGACTTACTGTGATCATGTTACGTCCACAACCCAGACGCTTTTGGTAATTCACTTCAATATATTTCTTGAATTTTGTAATTGTGACTTCTTAAGGAACCCTGGTTGCTCGTTTTAAAGTAATAATTTCCAAAGAGAAGTCTAATTAGTAAAATATAATCGTCAGCAGTTTTTGAAATGTGCCACATTATACTATCTAGTATTTAAATACAAATACTAAATTATGGAGTCTTGAAGAGAACCCAAAAACCACACAATCTTTTATTCGTTTTATAAATATATTAAAATGCCAAAATGATCCCTATGTACTGATACATTTTTAACAGGAAAAAGTGCTGCACAATGTCATGTCGATCTTTACTTTCATGGGAGCAAATGTTCTGAGGCAGGACGACAGTTACAGCTTCCAAATCATTACTAAGACGGTTGAAACAGTAATCCCAGCCCTTATAAAGGTTAGTGTTTATCTGTTTTATTTATTTATAACATTTACTGGAAGGTAGGGAGAAATCGCGATCCCTTCTAGGCGGAACTGCCTTGGTCAGCGAGTCAAAATAGAATGCGGTGAAATTTACAAGTTTTTCAATGGTACAAAAATGCCTATTTACAAAATAATTTAACTGTCTCTCGCTAACAAGTTAACTGTAGTATACAGAGTAGTTAACAGTATTGAGAAGATACAGTATCACAGCCGTTTCGATTTAACTACACTCGCTTTCTGTGCATTTGAATATCTTCAAAGTTCGCCTTCTGATTTTTAGTCACTTAGTAGGTTCTAGATTCAGTACACTCATAGCCTGTTGAAGTTTAGCCTATCTCGAACTCCACTTTGTTTCAAATGACTTTTTCCATGTCCCATCAGCGAATGTCATACTACGGAGACAGCTTTTTCTGTCTGTATCCCAATGCTCTGGAACAACCTGATACATGCAAGTCACCTTTCACAACAACTTTTGAGAAGAAACTTAAAATGAATCTTTTTAACACTTTTATTTATAGAAGTTCTGCAGATGTTTTTTTTACTGATAGCTTATTCTAGCCGTGTCTTCCCCCAACTATTTAAATTTTTCGTTTTTAATACATTAATACATATTATAGTTTTGCGTTTGTCACGGGTAGCTCTTTCCGCAGCAGTAGTGGTAGTAGCAGCATTAGTAGTAGCGGTAGCATTATTAGCAACAGTAACAGCAGCAACGAGATTGAAGAAATAAGGTTATTTGAATTCATTGTAAGCTAGATTAGTAATTTCTGTTTGTAACTTTCTTAGGACGGTGAGAGACAACAGATTCCTCGAGTTGGCAATAAAGATGCAGCATCTCTTGATGACAGTGTTGCTATGGTGATAAGAGTGTTTGTTGATGCTTCACCCCACGTACCTGAACACCGCAGGCTGCCATTATTTACTCACTTGGTTTCAACAGTCGGGGCTTCAAGGTTCTTGTATGCCACAATTGTACTAATCCTCGAAAGATTCGTTGTTCATGGTGCTGGCGAAGATGATGTGGTAAGTACACATAGACCGAACGAAGTTGCCAGCCAAGACATATTTATGAGTTGCCAATAGGTACGGAAATAACATCAGTTTGTAGTTCTGCCCTTAGAATGTAATCTTGAAATCTTGAAACTAGGTTTTTCAATGTTTCGTTTTTGGTCAAACAAGTGCATGATTGTCAAGAACTGCAATGCGATGCGATGCGATGTGATGCATTGCGATGTGATGAAGTGCAATGCGATGAGGCATGTTTTACAATTTACTTCCCTTTTCACATGAAAACGATGTACGGTACCAAATTTACCGCAAAACGTATTGAGACTGAGAATCCCTTGCTAATTCACCAGATCGCAGTTCCTAAAGATGAACGTAATTTTCCCCGCTTGAAGAACAGAAGGGAAATGTTAATTTGTTGGGCTTTAGTTTAGTTCCCTGCAACTCTAGCTATTCATGAAATCATTTACAGCAGTTGATAATTCCTAATTAAAATATTCTAATGTTGCTTTTACACAGGTGATTTCAAACATGACAAAAATCGTTTTCTGTAGCAGTAATTGTATCTGTGAATTTTTCATTTTACCCAGGGACCTGTGCAGAATCCACTCGATGTTGATTTTTGTGTGTCCTTGTGCCGGGATTTTGAACTACATACGCGGGTAAGACAGAAGCGTAATAATTTCTCAGTCTTCGGATCTTTGTTCCGAGATTTAGAAGTATTGGTTTACTAGAACAGACCGTATCAGCCCTTTTGGTCAAACATAATCATCTTTGTCTTAGCGCTATCGTTGTAATGTGAATTATCATGGCAGTGATCATCGTCTTTTATTTCTTTTTACCGTTTTCACGCCCACTACATTAATCAACACTTGTCACCAATTTTTAAATATATCAGTGTATAGCTATTTTATTGATTGTGAGGTTAAAACAATTAAACACCCACTCGTTTGAACGATTTAAACATTACAACACAAGGAGATAATTGTCATACTGCTTGTACCTGCTCCAAAACCAAACCGTGTGAAGGGGTTATTCTTTTATTCTTACACAAAATCATGAGTAAGTATCAGAAGGTTATTGAAAGAAACTGAAAGAAAAATCTGCCACAATTTTGTTACGCAGGGATATACCCCTGACAACTTTCAAGATTAATAAAATCTAATTTTTCTATTTCTGTTTATTGGTAAGCCTTTTTTGTATGTTAATGGTAATCATGAATAAGTTTTCTGTGTTATGTAGTTTTATAACTAGTTTTAAGTTAGACTTTAATTTGTTAATTTTAGATATTTAATATTTGTTAGTACTAAAGCTGTGAAGGTGAGTACCGCTTTAAAACTGTAATTACGCTATTAAAATAAAGTGTTATTGTATTCTCTAAGTTTTCTCAAATTGTTCGTAGAAAATATGAAGAGACAGGTAACGAGAATTTAGCACTACATCATTTACCATTTTTGGAGCGAAAGGATCAAGTTGGCCAATATTTCCAGCTGCGCATGTTCAATCTTCCTTACCATCTTTATAGTTATCATCATTATCTTCATCATTATGATAGTCATCACCTCTTAGTCGTTATTTGTATAACTAGTAGTGAAAGTTTTAGAGTCCATGCACATCAAGCTACTTTGCTGTATTTTGACTTACTTCTAATTTTCTAAGTTAGATTACAACATACTTTTTGCTGCAGGTTGAAGCAGTGTTGAAATTGATGAAATACGTAGTCGAGCTTCCGTCAGAAAAGCCAGCAGAAGGTAAGTTCAGTTTGGTTAAGCTATTGAATGTTATTAACACCTTTTTAGTAATGTTTAGATTTTATGCTTAGATTTTATATCTGCCTGTAGTTTTTCTTTTTTTTTATTTTTCGTTTATACAAGGCTTCCCTACAAAAACCACATTAATTAGCGGGGCATTCCTGTCGAAATCATTATTATTCTAGGGGAATCAGGATGGCCGAGTGGTTAGCGCTCGTGCCTCCCACCCCTGCGGACCCGGGATCGAACCCTGGGCTTCGCATGTGAGCTGAGATTTGTCGATCTCCTTCTGGCTCCGAGGGTTTTTCTCCGGGCCCTCCAGTTTTCCTCCCTCCACAAAATCGCCTTCACGCAAAGATCTGTGCCGTCGAGCGATTAAACATAAGCCATTGGCTTGGGAGAATGGGCAAACACTCCCAGCACAACGACGTTAAATAAAGTTTTATTTTTTTATTCTTGTTTTTAATTCTAATCAAGTTTTTTTCCTATTGTTTTTATTCTTATACTTATTCTGATTTGAAATACACAGAGAATTCAAGTTTATTTTCTTCTATGTTGAGTTTCGATATATATGATAGGGCATAGTTTTGAGGCAGACACATCGTTACATTTACGATCTTTAGTGTATTTTTAAAACATACATTTTCAATAATTGCTTATGTCAAAATTCATGAAAACTATGGAGCAGTGTTTGTTTTTGAACTAACTGAAATGGATCTGGCACTGCGTTGCAAACCTAATGAAGTATCCAGCTTTGAAGTAAACTGCAGCGAACAGACTGTGTATATTCAATATACTGGGTCATTCATAGTAACGTATATCAGGTTAATTCTGAGATCAAGATCTCGGATTACCGTCTTCCAGTGATTTGTCTTCATAATATTGCAGTCACTGTTGGGCAAGCGTTTTGCCATTAAGTGTTTTACCAATATGGGATTTTACATTGTCAAATGTTTGTTCAGTTCCGTTTCTGACTTGAAAAAGAAAACATTTTGATTGCACTTTTATGTGACATTTGAACATATTTTAATTGTTAATTTTGCCATCGTAGAAATCCACAGATCCCGAACCCCGAGGAGAGCTCTTACAACACGTTCACCGTCGCACTTGCTGTTCGACTATCATATCCACACAGCCAAGCATTTCAGACAGTTTAAGTTCACAATGTTGGGCTTGATTCCAACACTCTTGGCAGATGAACAATTTGTTTCTAAGGTAAGCCTTATCTCGCATGCAGTAAAGGACTTTACACTTTTTAAAAAAAAAGAACCAGTAACATTTTACTCAGGCTCAATGTTCTTATTTTTCCCGGCAATTTCAACCTCAAGATGTTCTTATTTGGTTCTTAACTGCTATGTTTTCTGTAGCGAGTTAAACTCGCCTAAAATTCGATTAGGTGCTTTGTGCAAGAAATTTGAAGTGCCGTTTGCAAGACAAACCTTATTTTGAATGCCATGGGTGCGTTATCGGAGAGCTGAGTACTGTGGGACTACTGCAGTTTAACTGCAGTTTTACTGCATAAATGTTTGATTGAGCCTCAGTTTGTTCTTATTTTGTTCTTATTTTTTGCGCAAACTCAGCCTCAATGTTCTAATTAAATTTGTTTTTAATAAAAAAAAGAGTGTATTAACTTAACACAAGAAGTCCCCCAAATAGTTTTCATCAATCTAATTTTTCTCGCTTTTTAAAAATGACACAAGAAGCACTTTGTTAACCGAAGTCGTATTTTTTAAATATTCCAATAAATCAAGAGGTGATCATCTCCTATTAGCCCCACTGTTTGCTGTGTCGTCCCTCTCGCCTTTTCTTCATAATATATAAAACAGGTAAAATATTATGTTGCAGATGTGGCAAAATTATAAACTCGAAACTTATTGTCAATACCTTGTTGTTTGCACTCTTAGGTCATGGATCTGAAAGAACAAAATAGAAGTAATGTTGATTCCATGTTTCACAGGTAAGTAAATGAAATTATGCCTGTGGTTGTCAATGGAAAAGTAGAAGATGTTCACGAGGCGTTTTTAAGTGCGAATCTCATTTGTCTTATTATCCAGTTATACCTGTGGTGCGTCTTGTCGATAGTCGATGTTGTGCTTAACTTCACAGCTTTGCTTATGCCAAAAAGCTTTGTTAAAAAGAAATTTGAATTTCAAGCTAAAATTTCTCTAAACAGGTACTTACAGATAACGAATCTAAGTCTTTAGAGGGGCAAATGGATTGGATGGTCTGTTTTAAAGGTTTTCTCAACGCAATTTTTTTAAAAAAATTGTGTTTGTTTGCTTTAAAAAGCAGATATTTCTGAGATTAAACTAAGATATCTACTCTAATTTCAGCATGTTTTAAGATTTTTCATTTTCTGCGATACTAGCAATATAAGTTTTAGCGAATGACGGCATTGTGTTTGTCTTTTTAATTCAGCGCCGGATTACAGTCAAGTAGTTAAAGTGTTTCGTTTTCTCTCCTTTTGTAGTATTCTGGAAACGAGTTTGTCGTTTGTGACTGTAACAGCCAAATTGAGTGAACAGCATTCCCAAGATGCAGGGGGCAAGTTCTGGAGAGCCGTCCTTCACAGAGCGTATGACATTGTAGATAAGGTAATTAATGGAGAACTGCTTTTATAAGTCAATCTTTATATGAGATAGAAATTAAAAAGTGTTACTACCAACAATAATACTAACATGAAACAAGTTATAAACTAGTTGATCATAAACTATTAAGGTGTTTTAAAAATACTTATACAACGCAGGAAGTACTTCAAGAGGTTTTCCGTTTTGTAATGTAACTTCAGTCCGTGCTGCAGTCGCAGACATTTTCTGTTTTCATAGTCAAAATTTTGTGGATGTTTCGCCAGAATTAGAAAGGACTAAAACCGCAACACAAGATTACGATGACGCTCTTGACATCAGGAACTGGACATTTGCAAGAAAGATTATGCCAACAGGAAAATATAGTTCAAAGGAAACGTGTAGTTGGATATGTCTGACAGAGAAACTGGGGGTATCTTGAAATAGTACAAAAAGTTGGAGAATAAAATAAAACCGCCATGAATTGGACAGTTGACGGCAAGTCTTTGGTTCAAAGCTATAACTACACTTAAAAATTTTTATTTAATACAACGAATCAATAATACAGTTTTTTCTAAAAAGTGCATAAATCGCCTCGCGCGTGTCTTTATACAATATTATAACATGGAATGACGTAGAAGCACACTCTAAAAGCAGAGACAAAAACTCTGCTTCAGCTCTTTTTCTCCCACCACTTTACCCATATCCTCGTTTCGAAAATGTATTTTTATCTAGACACGTACGAAGCCTTTTTATTGCTTTATTGTATGTGTTTAAATAGACCTTTGTTAATAAAAACGGGTTTTAATCGCTCTGTTTTTTATGCATGGTAGTCAACAGTGTATCCTCTGTCACGACGTGGGCGCAAACGTTTGTGTTGTACATTCATCCAATGTGTAATCTTTTGGTAAATTTTTCCCCTAGCTTCCTGTCTCATTTCTTCGTTATTCCGGTGAAGTTGTACAGTCTTTTGCTATGGCCAAGTTTGAATATCTATCTATCCATAGTTCATAAAACTGACTGGTTGTGAAGCTCGACAAACTTCAAAAGGAATGCACAAAGCTGCTTTGTCTTAGGTTGAACAACCGTGACAGTGCACATTGCTTTGTTCAATGTGTGAGCACAAATATTCTACTGGATAGCTGCTCATGTGCATTTCAATACCTTTTGTATTTTGTGCACCGTCAAGGCCAACGAACAAAAGAGATAGAGAGAACAGAAACCTATGACAAAGAAACTGGCCGAGTTTCGTAACCATTTTGCTCCATTAACTATGATCTATCCTTACTTGTCTATATATGCTCCACCCGTAGGTTAACCAATTACTACCCCTGTCAGCTTTCGTTGGGGTTATCCGCCGACTTATTCATAACACTAATGCGACTGTCAGACGCAAGGCTATGGAACTGCTCAACACAAAGCTCACTCAGGGAGCATTTAGATATCCCGGTGACCAGGTAAGTCTTACTGAGACAAACAACATAGTGATAGGTGGTGGTTTTTCTTACTAGGTATGTCCACCAACTGAATGATCAACCTTTTGTAGTTTTATAGTAGGGTTGCCTCGGATTCTGGAAAACTGGGTCGGGGAATTTCGAATAACGGCAAATATCAGGGAAAAGTGGTGGAATTATACTTCTTGTCAAGGAAATTCAAGACTTTTGTTTTTTCAGCGCAGTTCCAGGCCAAAGTCAGAAACCATCCTTGGAATTTTCTCCTTGCGAAGGGAGAAATTTAAGTTAATTGTAATTAGAAAAGGGAGTTGCGGTCGGCTATAGAGGACGGCGGAGGCCGTTTGGGTTAATGTTGTGTTTTCTTTCAGTCTGGAATTTTAAGATAAATCAAGGAAAAGCTAAGCAAATGTCAGGGAGTTTTTTTAACTTAAGGTCAGTGGGAACCATACACAGGCAAAGTAATAGTAGAGTTAACTCGCTGTGTTAGTGTATAAACAACTATACTTTGATTTACAGAAATATTTTGGCTAAAACGTGCAAAGTTTTTTGAAGATGACACATTTCGTCTCACGTATCCCGCCACCACCTTTGACAAGGGGAGGGGAGACTGATAGCACAGTTTTTGGTGTGAAGTTACGATATATTCAAACCCTAAGTACAGTACCAAAGCTTACATTGGCTTGCATTGATTCTGTCACTGAAGGTAGAAGACATCCTTGGCTTAGTAGACGAACTTGTCGACGTTGTCAAGAAGTCTGGAGATGGTGAGGAAGTTGCTGTCAACAAACAAACAGCTCTTTACAGCCTCAAGCTGTTAACAAAGATTCTGGCTGCTGAGAATCCACAACCGTTTAAAAAGGTGAGCACGCAAAAAAAAATTGTAAAGTATGTTACGCATTTGTTTTTAGTCTCGATCATGAAGTTCCGCGTTAAAAGGGTCTGATCCAATCATCCAACAGAAACAGCAACAACAACAACAATCCTAATTTGGCCAGTTTTAACATATAACAAATAAAAATGAAAGTATTCCACACCTGTAGTTGACCAGTATTGCCACGGTCCTTGAAAAACCTGGAAAGTGCTTGAATTAGGAAAGGAAAATTCAAGGCCCTGCATGGAAAGTCCTTGAATTTTGGTTGTGGTCCTTTAAAGTCCTGGAGTGAGCAAAATTGCTCACCCTCAATTGCAAAAAAATAATCAAAATGAGCCGTTTATCGTAACCCTAATGACTTTGAGGTAACAATGTTTGAAAACAAAAACGGAGGCTCGATTTTCCCCCCCGAAGCAATTCTTCTAAAGCTCATTGCTGAATTAATATACAGAAAAAAGTAAAGCTGTTTAATATAGTACGTTTTAGTTGGTACAGAAGGTCCTTGAGTTAGCTCAAAAAGGTCCTGGAAAGTCCTGGAAAATGCCTTGAATTTCACATCCAGTTAACAGTGGCAGCCCTGTTTGACACTTGGCCTTTGTCAAAAGTGAACGTCTGATGTTTCGCTTCATTGCTTCTTGCTTGTGTCTGCAGCACGAGCTAAAATCAAGTGTCTGAGTGCAAAATATCTATCTAAGAACTGCTAAGATAACCTAAAGTTACAAAACACCGCTGGAGAAGTCAGAAGTTTTATCTTGACGCACAATGTTGCAGTGAAAAACATTAATCATAATTTGTTGAATCAGTTCTTACTTCCACGTCAAAAACTATTCACATACCAAAGCTTTACCTTTATTTTAACTTTCTGTAGTTTAATTATGATAATAAAAATATTAATAACATAAATAATAATAATAATAATAGTAATAATAATAATAATGATTAAAATAAAAACCTTAAACTTTGACTAGTGATAAGAAAACCACGGCTAAATCTACAATCGCTTTTTGTTGTTGTTGATTCAATAAAGAAAGCTTGTCAATTCCTTTGCTCTTGATACAAGAAAATAATGTTATTTTTTCGTGATTTTTAGGTTATTGTTGTTACCATAGATTTGTTCTCCGTGGAAGACTTTAATACACAGGTTCGTTCCATTTACTGTTCTCTTTTTTCAGTTGTATGTTTATCAGATGTCTCGTGTTTCTCCTTTCTACATTTTAAACCTTGTTCCGTGGGCACTCGTAACTTCGTCAAGTCCGCAATGGTGAACTAAGCAACAAGGACACGAAGTCAACGAGAACGTTACAAAACAATGAACTTAATTACAGATGACTTTGACTACACGTGGAAGTAGAACCAACTGACCACCTTTCCCCCGTTTTCTTCAGAAAATAGAACATGAAAAGCTCAATTTTGTGATTTTACATGAGATTGTTAACAACAAGGTATGAATCATTTCAGTCTTCGTGCGGCTTCAAAATTAGAGTTTCTACGTTTTCTTGTCCACTCTCCTTCACCCAAAATTAAAAGAAAACAAATGAATTTATACAAACCATAAAAAGGCCGTAAAACGAGAAGTTTAAAGTTCTGCAGACGTCTTCGTTAACCTTCGCGTCTTAGTTGCTTGAGGTCCCTAATTTTTCAGGTATGGCGCAAGGCTGGCGGAAAGTGGAGCATTCTTCTGATATGGGTCTAACCCATCGGTCAAAATTTTGACAGTATGGGTAAACCCATTTAGACAAGGAGAAGACGTATATAGTGTTTTTTATGGCTATTTTTGGTAAATGATGGTTAACGTTGGGGTCAGGGTTATTTTTGTTTGAAGGAAAAGGGATAGAGTACATTAATATTTTGGCTGTAGGCAGCGAGTTGAATTCTTTTGGAATGGCAGTGCATGGCGACTCCGAGATCCCAGGTTCGTGACTCATTACCCTGGTTTTTCTTCGTTTTTTTCTAACTTCTAATACTAACTGGCGGAAGGAGGAGAAGATCTTTTGACATGAGTCTAACCCATCGGTCTACATTTAGTATGGGTAATGCCCATTTAGACAAAGAGAAGACGGTGTGTTGTATTGTGTTGTGTAGATAACCTTGAATAACCATTAAGAACCCCACATTAAAACATGGTTGAATTTAGACAAAGACTGGAGGTAGGTGGAGAAGATCTTCTGAGATGGTCTAAATTCAGACAGTATGGGTAATACCCATTTAGACAAGGGGAAGACGGTGAACAATTCCATGAGCAACTATGCGTGTGTGTGCAAGGTTAGGGCAGTTGGTAAGATCTCTGACTACCAACCGGGAGGTCCCGGGTTCAGTCCCCGGCCTGGTCGAGGGTTGAACTTTGGGTGACCTTCTTTCTCCACACCGTCCGTGTACAGGAACGTTAAGTCGTTGGTCGAGTCTCTCGACGTTCTATCGAGGGACCTAAGAGAACCAACACACTTCTCGCAAAGAGAAGGGTGATCCCGGTGTTGTGGCCTGCAAAATACTGCAATGGCATTGGCGCCGGATATATGACTGTAAAGCGCTTTGAGACGTTATGTATAAAAGCGCTATATAAGCACTGTAATTTATATGTTTATGAACGCTGCTAATACGCCTTCTTTATTGGCTCGCAGGTAGCGTCAAGCGCCCTGCTTTGCTTGTCCGAGGTCTGTTCCAGTTTGAAGGTGCATGCCATTACTTATCTGCCTCGGTTCATGCCTCCCTTGCTGTCTTTGATGCAAAAAACTGGACAAGAAAGGTGAGTGCCACGCCTTGTTGTGACCCAGTGGAATCCCAACCAAAGGTTGTAATCGTCAAACTTTAACAGCATGCTGTAAAATGTGGGTTATAAGCCCTTGGGCTATACTACCCGTTCATACTAGTTTTTAAATTTTACCGAGGTAAACTGGCAGATAGCAATCAATTCGAAACACAACAGGTGTCAGGCATTCGGAAGTCATACTATTAAAGTTTTAAAAATTGCCCAAAACGCACGGGGAAGGTCTGTATAACCTCCAACCGTTAGCTGTCTCTGATTAGCTTTTAACCCGAGGGGCTTGTAATCGGAAGGGTACCGAATTTGTTGAAGGAGCACCTTGCCCGGGGCATTTATTTGTTTTTTCTATTTAGAGGGATGCGTTCATTAGAAAGGATATCTGTATTTTATCATTTTTGTGAACCAGTTGCCAGCTAAAAGGACTTGGAGAAGTTTTTTGCCTAACTAAGTCTCTGTCGCAGCTGCTGCAATTTCAGTCATGAGTCATGAAATATGTTTTGGCAGCAACGGTGAACTGTGAGGCCAGCTGAGATTGGTTGGGTTAGTACAACTGGGTGTGAAATATACCCTAGAGAGTGCTGATACTGTGTTCCCCGTGTTTGAAGGTTTTACTTGCTTTGTGATAAGAAACACGTGATATGAGTCTTGTATCTGACTCTGGAAAAAGTGTCTTAATGGGGAATCCTCTCTAAATTATCATCCTCTACACACCAATCTCCCTAAAACTAAGTAACTAACATTTAGCCTAAGGTCAAGGTCAAGCCCCGTCCTCTTAAAAGCACCAACAGTGTTGCAATTTAATAGTATTAATTCCCTTGTAGTTTAGTTAGGTTCATCTGGGTTCAACTGAATATGTATCCTGTATCAATAAAGCTTCTATTCTATTCTATTCCATTCCATACCATACCATACCATACCATACCATACCATACCATACCATACCATACCATACCAGACCATACCATACCATACCATACCATACCATACCATACCATACCATACCATACCATACCATACCATACCATACCATAC
>JAOBYF010334426.1:0-16796 GCA_025403605.1 Parazoanthus darwini
GTCAAATTTCGTCTTAAGTAAGTCCTCGCAGCTTAAAGCTAAATCACAAGGTAGGTCAGCTACATAGGGGTATCTTACGAAAATGTTCTTGAAATCCGCGAATCACTTAATTAGGGAAAAGGCGCACTGATATGCTTTACCGTATGGTCTTTTAATTGATGCATGTGGAACAAAGGCACTCGATAAAGGTGACGAGGAGCCGTCACGCTTTATATGAAAATCCGCACATGCTTCTTCCCTTCTTTGGGCGAGAGTAGCAATACACGGATTTCCATCCCAAATTCAAAGGAAAAGTGAGCACTCATTAAGTCAGACAGATCACTGACCATTTTTTGATGTTTGAAAACATTGGACCGGAAGTCTGAAACTCTAGACGGCCACGTACACCGGATTGAGCAAGGGCATCATTTGAAATACGGTAATAACACGCAATGCCCTTTTTGTGCACTATTCGATGACGTCATTTAGGTACTGCGGAAAGCCCAGACACGGCTTGCACACGGCCAAGTCAGATGATAAATGAGTGGCAGTAAGACCACATTTCTTTAGTAATTCTATTTTTTTGATGCAATAACAATAAATCGTGTTAAGAAAACTAAAAACACTAATTTTTTAATATTGCTTTCGTGTTTTAGAGCATGAATTGAATGCGACAAAACACATACGCCCAGTGGCCATGAACGAAAACTTCAAGTTCAAGTCGAGGCCAGTGGGGCAAAAATACAGCAAACGTATAAGAACTTGGAACTTGACCTCGACTTGAAGTTATTGTTTATGGTCACGGGAGCAAATTATGAAATTAGTGTACATATACTCCCTATAATTGAAGCTCGGGGGTGCTGATCGAGAAATCGGACGAATTACCCTAAAAACACTCCTCACCTAGATAGTTTGCCCCAGTTTGCCACCCTCCTAAAAATCCCTCTACTGACTCAAAATACCGGAACATTTACCGCAGTTGAAAAACATGTACGAATCCGGATGCCGTTTATTGTTACCCCTAAGACTACCAGACTTTTTACTGAATCGCCATTTTTAACCACTAAAAAAATACGACGAGCACCACGACCTCAGACTACTGACAATAGAAGTATCCCAGGGTTTCAGATACCCTAAGTTTCAAAAATTTCTCTTGCAACTTTCGGCCATTTTGGCGCTCGTTCGGTTAGCGCCCACGGCTACGGGGCTCATTTACTACGACGACCTGGATCTCCTTAAACCTTTTTGGAGTTGCTAAATATATTGAAATCTAATAAAAATTTAATCAGTGATCAGGTTATTTTTATTCGTGTGGTGCCTGGAGAAGGGGACAAGAAACACATTTCCTGAGTGTTAGACCCCCGGGGAAATCAGTCATTATTATTCTAACTGGCTTCTGGTTTGAAAGAGATCGACAAACTCATAATTTCATGTACTTGTGATTTTTCAGTTACCTTTGCCGGTTTTCAAGGCGTGTTTTGGCGATGAAGCACCATTTTGGCCCTTCCTGTTTGAATGATCACATGATTTCAGGCAACCAATCAGAGCGGTGGCGTTTTTCTGCCAAGATGGCGGCTTGCTTAAAGCGGTTTGGAATGAGTTTTTACTGGAGGAATTCTCTGCAGTTTGCAACCAGCAATTTTTAGTGTCACTCATGAAAGTTAAAACTTTTCACAGTATTTTAGGATTACAAATACAGGATCTATTGAAGAGGTGACGGCTTCCAAAAGTGAACTAGTTCCTGTTGCATTTTGCACAGGATCGTCTTACCGCTATGGTGCTGCAACAACTTGCCGATGAGGTATAAACTTTCAGTTGTTTGTATACGTGGTGTGTTGTTTTTGTTTAAAAGCTTCCACATTTAGATTTTAATTAATTGCAGCTTTCCATGTTATGCTATAGTCTCATTATTTACTACATTTTTGTTAAGTTTTTTCAACTTTTACTTTATGGCTTTATTTAATTTTGACTCGAGTTCGAATTTTTCCACTGGCATCGAATGAATGCTGATATATTTTATGCCTTCGTCTTGTTGTTAGCCTCCTCTGATCCAAGCATGTTTTCACGGGGATAGCGCAGAAGTGCGAGCTCTTGTAAGCAGA
Source organism: Parazoanthus darwini (assembly GCA_025403605.1). Taxonomy (NCBI): domain Eukaryota; kingdom Metazoa; phylum Cnidaria; class Anthozoa; order Zoantharia; family Parazoanthidae; genus Parazoanthus; species Parazoanthus darwini. The sequence goes on from JAOBYF010334426.1 coordinate 2,082, forward strand.
AGAGATGACGTGAATTACCAGGTATCAGAATCGTGTTATAACTTATATTTTGCTTAATGAATATACGTACTTGTATTGTAATATATAATAACGAAAAGCCATGTTTAATACAAAAGTTTTTGAAGATACGTCGCTGTTGTTATTGTATAATTTGAAATCATCTGCCCAGTTTAACACTGACAGAAAGTATCTACAAATGCAAATTTAATCAGAACGGTGCTATCTTTAGAGAGACTCGATAGTTTTTTTGCAAACCTCGCTTGGCTCCATTCTCCATAACATACAATGCACATAAGATTTCTTACCAAAATTGTGATTAGCAATTGGACTATTTTTACTTCCACCTTGTAGATAGGAACAAGTGACCATTTATGTTGTGATGGTGGCTTTCAAATTCATGTTTCTCACTACATGTATATTTTGGATTGAGCTAGACAATAATCAACATATTTATTGCAACAAACATGTATTTGAAAATATATCCACACTAACCACCACCCAAATATCCATATTAATAGCTCATGAAACCTCCAAAATTTAAATTACCTTTAGTGGATAAAAATGTTTGAAAAGCCCATAGACAAATGACATGCAAATTGCACTGTCTCGTATTTTGTTTTGAAACTTTGTATTTGTTAAATATTACAAAGCTGGTAAACAATATAATTGACTATTTATAGAAAGAGCTGTGTAAAAAAAAGTGAGCTATAAATGGAAACTCCATTGATAAATGGATGTTCTGAAGGAACTTTAAATGACACAAAAAAAATAAACAACAAATCAATCTTGCTTTTTTGATTTTCATTTTTTTGTATGTGAGAATTTTGGCAATGTATGACATTTATTGTCTTTAGGCTTCTAAATATGTTTAGCTAGTCCAGAATATTTTTATTACTTATGTCATTCAAAGAATGACAAGGTGATTGTACCTTATACCTCTAGACGATAATTAGTGTATGTTTTCTGCAAAGTTACCAAGAAAACCAATGTTTTGGGTTGTTATGTTTCAAAAATTAATAGGTTACTCCAAGACTTCTTTTTACAATTCAAACTCTCTTCTTAGCTGACATTTATAGTACAGTAAATGGTCAAATTTACAGGTTGCTGGCATATTTTGACAGCCCTGCAATGTTGCATGGCAGTACATTTATGCACATGTATAGTAATGATACATTTTGTTACTAACAAGATTTTGGCTATGGCTGCTAGAGTATTAATGCGAGTGAAAATCTAGCCTATACTTAAATTTGGAAAATTGTTTACTTGCCAGAATGTAAGATCTGAACAAGCAGAAATTTTCACACTGAAATTGTTAGATCTGACTGAGGTGTTTCAAGAATTCAAAGTTTCACTAATAAATATTGATTTTAATTGAATTTTGTTTCATTAAGTTGCAAAATTTTGTTAATACTGAAAAACCCTACTGGTGATCAGTGAACATTATTAAATAAATTCTTGCATTATTTATATGAAATAAAATTAATGTTATTTTTCACATAAAATTTATATTTTAAAATATTGATAGTGCACTGTACAAATCATTCATTTTATGGATAACTTTGAGAAAGCAGGGATACCAAAAAAGGGCAAGTTGATATGTACAGGATTAAGATACAGATAGAAAGATTATCTGCAGATGTCAAATTATTTTATTAGTGGTTACAACAAGTTACTGAATGGTGGTACATGTGCATGATTGACTTATTTTAGGATGTGGAAAGACGGACAGCATTACATGCAGCTTCACACTGTGGTGAAAATGACTGTCTAACCCTATTAGTATCCAGTGGTGAGTAAGAGATTCAGCATCGGTTACAAGACAGTATTTATGACAGTATTTATTAATCATACAAGAAATGGCAAATGCTTGCCCTTATATCTGACGTTTTCAAAAGGACTTCCTAATAAAAGTTTTGTGCCTGACCCTAGATTAACATACATGACACAGAGCTTTTATGGCCAGTTTACCTGTGCGGTTCTAGAGCTGGATTTTGAGTCACTGGTAACATTGCTCTACTGATGCGCTATTGTTCTTAGGGTTAGAGCTATTGTTTTGGTTGTTAGCCAGTTGTTACATATACTTTAGGCAGTCATTACTTTTGTTTCGATTGGAACAGACTGGCTCTTCATGCAACTGGCTCCTGATACTCATTCATTCAGCTGGAGTGACCACATACTGTATTGAACAGTTATGTCTCACTAATTTTAGAACTTTTCTGTACTATAAACCCTCAGTTAAGTGCCGCAATGCTCATTTGATCTTCACATTTTAAGATGCAACATTTATTTCAGATAAGTGTAGCATGCTGAGAGAAATACCAAAGAGAGAATGAAGTGAGACATGTACTAGATATGCACATTAATTTATTATACATGTATAATTCAATAAAAGGAATAACATGAACACAAAAGCCTTGAGGAATTTCACTGAGTTTGCTCCATGAACAGACAGTCCCATTGAAGTTCATACTTTCATAACTGGGTTTTCTACAACTTGTAATCACTTTGCCATTCAGATGTCAGTCAGTTTCTGTCCAAATTAGCGCTACCATGCTTATTTAAGTGTAGCACTTACTGAATTATTTTAGGTTAAGGTGTGGCACTTATTCAAGAGTGGCACTTATTCAAAAAGTGGCACTTATTCAATGCTAATTGTCTAAACACACTGTCTGGAAATGAGTAATTGTACTGTTTTACATTCAGGTGCTAGGGTGAATACCAAAGATGTGAAATGGTTGACTCCACTTCACAGGGCTTGTGCATCTGGAAGCTCGGTATGGCCACAGTCTCTACTCTTCATTTATAAATGACTTAGTGAAGTTATAGTACTTTAATTTTCAGTATAACCATAATTTGATCTGATTATAATTTACATGTAGTAGATATGCAAAAATAACTTCATCAGAAAAATTAATTTGTAATTTCATTGTTTTGTCATTGGCTTTTCCTAAATTACATACTGTCTAAGACAGACTGTTAAAAGTTTGCTGAAGCAAACTACAGTACTAATATACAGAGTTGGGGGTTTCTGTGTCAGTGAACACTGCATCTCTATGAAATCGAAACACTGCATCTCTATGAAATCAATAAATATGCTACATGACCTGTATAAACTATAATTACTAGACACCTGTATAGCTTTATGAATATTGTTACTGATTATTGATAAAATAATGATAAATTGTCAGTTAACTAGTCCAGTCAGTATTCCATAGTAATTGATAAAAACATAATTTCATTTATAAATCCTGGAAACCCAATGAGAAGTCATAATTTTTCTGCAACATCATCAGCTTTTGTCAGTAACAAGACTTTCAAGTGCCACATACACCCTGTGTACATACTGTCAGTATAAGCCCATGTCCTGCCAATAAAAATCATAATTTTCTGACCGTTTTTAAATAACCCCCTCCCTGCCCCCACAGATATAGGTCCATCCTGCATATTCAGGTTGTAAGTTCCCCTTTTTGTTTAATGATTCCTATTTAGTAAATTAATATCACAATTTCTCATCCAATGTTCTGAAGCCGCAATACAAACGGACCTCGGAACAATAATTTTTTATATACTGTACTACTAAATAAATGTTGACCATTACAGGTACAGGTATTCTATCAATTAAAGGGTTTTTTTTCTTAATGTGACTCATGAAAAGCCAACACTATATGCCATGTTAATTGGTTTTAACTTACATGTATTTCTCAGATATTGGTAGTAATGTCATCATTTCAATTAAATTTCTTTTATTTTATTTGTAAACCTGCTCAAAACTCCTCACAAACTTATAATTATTTAAGCCCAGGGTTTTCATGCAGATGGGATTTTATGGTAAATACATTTACTAAATGTTGCTTATAAACAGGACTCAGTACCAGTGAATTATTAATTACCATATGAAACAATGATTGATATTTGTTTTAACAGAACCACAGTTATAATTACATGGAACAAAATATTTCTTTTTTTCTACAGGATTGTGTTAAGACTCTTCTCAAAAACTCTGCAGATGTTAATGCTAGAGATAAAAATTGGCAGACACCGCTTCATATTGCTGCTGCAAACAACCATATTAATTGTGCTAGTGAGTACTTAATGTTGCAATAGTATTGTATCTATTATCATTATAGTTAATGTAAACATGCAATTCCTCTTTTTCCTACTGCACAGTTTTTTAATAGATTGTTTAAATTAGTATACATTTAGTGTTACATTGAAGGACTGTTTTCCTCAGAAAGCTTAGTAACAGATACAGGATATGCAATGGTTTTCACATTTTGTATCTGGTTCTAATATTTTTCAAAAGCGTCCATCATTCCCCACCTCGCTAACGTAAATATAACAGACAGAGCTGGCAGGACAAGTTTACACCATGCTGCCTTCAATGGGCACAAAGAGGTGAGTGACTTGATACTCATTTGGTAGCACAAGAGACCTACATGTGTGTACTGTAGTACTTATCACTGTATAAGTATACTTAAGGTAATGACCAGTAAAAGAGTCTAAAAAAGGTATAATATTGTATATAAATATTATAATTATGTGTATGTCTAAAGTCTATGAAGTCAGTCTTTACAAGACAGTTTAATTTAATCTTGGAAGAGTTGATTGCTACTGTTGTACCTTTTTTCTCAAGAAGAAGAACAGTTGCTGGTATAGCTTTGTACATACTGACTGATTTATGGATTAAAATCTTTTTTACTTAGATTAAATGGAAGTAATCGATTAATAGCTAACCTACTTGTATATTTCAAATGTATTTTTATGTGATGTTTCTCTTCAGATGCTACAAGTTCTTATCAGCAAAGGTGGTAATGTCAATGCTATGGACAAGAAAGACAGGCGGCCAATTCATTGGGCAGCATTCATGGGTGAGAGATAGGCTCTCAATCCTGCCATAAATAAATAAATAAATAAATTACTTCGTTTTTAATTGCCAGTCATGAAGTCCTCTGTACATGTACAGCCCTTGAGTTAAAGCTGTATTTATTTGTTTACGTTTCAAAAACAATTATTAATAATTATTCTGAGGCTGTTATAGAGGACTTCATGAAAAAAATTCTTGAGCAGAACTTTCCAAAATATATCCATACCCGCCCTCCTCTGCTAATTTTTTTTATTTAAGCCGATACACTGTATTTGTGCATTCTTTAATAATTTCAGAACTTTGGCTTCTGCTCCCCCCCCCCCTCCAGGGAATTTTTCATTTCCTCAGATGCTGGAGATGCTATAATTTAGATAATGTAGATCACTTGTTTGTTTTGGAAGATATAACTATCAGGGAAGTTAATGTTTTTGTTAAACTTTATGTAAATTATCATTAGTTTCATTATATAACTATGCATTTGTTTTTCTTGTTATTTACATCACATTTGCAGTATGTACTACGGAACCTTTTTTTTTCAAGTGCTTGTTATAATTATATTTAATGTAATTTATTGTTATTAATTTTGATGTTATCATTATCTTTGATGAACACAGGTCGCACTCATTGCCTTGAGGTTTTGATCACTTCAAACTCTGAGATCAACTGTAAAGATAAAAAGGTACATGTACCATAAATAAACTACTGTAAGTATTATTAATATATAATATAATATATAAAATAATATTATACCATTCTACATCATTTCAATGGTTTACAAATGTGTCTTTAAAAAAAGATATTTCTTTACAAAAAAACATAAGTTTACATGTTTACATTTTGTTAAGACATACATGTACAATGATGCAAGAAAAAAGGTAAAAAAATTTATATATGTATATATGCATAAAAATGAGTTTATAAGTTAAAAAGGTAGGTCTTAAGTTTTGCTTTGAAAGAACTTGCGGAGACAGCAGTTTTCAGATCTATGGAAAGATCATTAAAAGTTTCGCTGCTGCTGCTACTTGAAAAGACTTGTCGCCGTAAGTTTTTGTGTTTGATCTTTGGACAGTGAGAAGGGTTTTGGTACTTGATCGTAGATTTCTGGATGGCTTGTATTTGGTCAAGAGTTCCGAGATATAGGAAGGTGCCTGAACATTTAATCCTTTATAGGTTATTAGAAGTAATTTAAATATAATATAATAAATTAAATATAATTTATTATAATTTCATAAATTGTCTCAGTTTAAATTACTGTAGTTCAGTAATTGCAAAATCTTTCATTGACTAATCAGGAAAAATAAAGAAATAAAATTATTAACAGGGCTCAAGATATAAAATTATTTTTATTTTAAAACCAGTAGTTCAGTGTTTTCAGTGTAGCTTGGCCTTTCAAAGAGTACAGGCAGCATGTGACATGACCACAACATCTGCCAACCATTGAACAGCAATAACCAACTTGCAAACTTGTTGCTATTAGCCCAACTAAGAAATTCAACAGTTACCTTTGCTGCCAACAATGAGGCATCTTAATGTATGTGTACAGTGGGTGCATTTTCACAAATCAGTCTGACTTTGCAGCACCCAAGTAACTATGTAGTTGTATGAATGGTACAGACTGTAGATGGAAATTTCCTGAACTTGCAGTAGAACAAAAGCAAACTTTACTATAATTTGTTATGACATCATTTGCCAGTTTGTAACACAGTGCTGCTTAAGAGTGGTTATCTACTGTGCAGGGCGTAAAATTTGTTTTTATTTTAGGTGCACAGATACTCCTGGTGTTCAGTTTTTAAGTGTACTGTAACCTACGGTAAATTTTAAGCATTCAGCTAAAATGCTTAGGCCCACAGGTGAAAGTGTTCAAGGTGCACCAAACACGTACTCTTCAAACATAGCATTAAGAAGATTAGAACAAGAAATTGAAAGTTTATTCTCTTGTTTTGGCTTATCTGCAAGTGAACTGAAAATGCTGATCAAAACTCAGTTAAATTGCTAAAAACTTTGGAGTCCTCCTAATATGCACTGTTGTTGATGCTAATAAATCTTGAGGTCACTGCTTACATGTTTGCAGTACGAGAAATTTGGTCCTCTTGCTTCTTATCCATTATTCAACTACTTGACCACTGCCAGAGCTGGGTCAAAGCTTTCTATTTCTTGCCCTTCCATGCTGATGCCATTGAAGTCTTCCAATGCCAATACACTAAGGCTACTTCACACATCAGTTTGATCCCCTTTTGTGCAGAGGCTTTACTTGCTCCCATCGACAGTTCAGAGCAGACAAAGCAAGTTTCGATTATCAACAAAATCTTTCACCTTGTGCTTGAAGAAAAAGAAATGGGGTCGAGTGAGAAAAGATTTTTATCAGTTACAGTTTGGACAGACACAAGTGATTCGCTTCTGTCATTCAAGGAAAGATGAGGGAAGTAGCAAGAGGTGGACTCACAATTTCTACTCATACTTCAACAGTTGCTTCTTGGTGCACTTGTGTGACCAAGTTAAACTTTTTAGGTGCATTTGGAAAAATCTAGTCGCATATGTGACCAGCTGGTCCTTAACTTTGAGTCCTGTTGTGTAGTCACAAAACAACTGTACTCCCCTGGAGGTGTTTTCTTGAACTAAAATTTCCCATCCTTTTGGAAATTTTTCATTCAAAGTCATTTTTTTCCTTTCCAGATTTAGTGAGTTCTTGGCAGCAAACTTGCAGTTTGCTATTCAAAAATGCAGGAAAATGCTAGATGTAGATCTGGAGCATGTCCTTGCATACAGTAACATACAAGGGTCTGAAAACTTTGTTCTAACTAATATCTGATTTTTCTTTTGTATTTGCAGCAATACTCTCCATTACACGCAGCTGCTGCCAGTGGTCAGCTTTGCACTTTGCGGCTACTTCTGGAACAAGGGGCAGAGGTACAGGGAGTACATAATTTATATTAAGTATGTGCACACTTTGCAATCTGACTTGTTGATATGTTGTATGCAGTAGGTCATCATGATCACAAATAAATAAAAAGTTTGCAAAATATTTTCTTTCTTCCTACAGGTTGATGCACAGAATAGCCAAGGAAACACGCCACTACACATTGCGTGCCTAAACAGCCAAGACATTGTTATCAGTGAACTAATGGGTTTTGGTGCTTCAGTCAATGCCACAAACCATAAAGGAATGGTAGACTATTTTACATCTTTTCATCAAAATAAGGTTTAGGCTTTTAAAAGAGTTAAAAATGTGAAAAACCAAACATTTTCGACTATAAAAGTTATCATCAGGGATTTTTTGTCCGTTTAACATAGTCCTCATTGGAAGACCTGGAAAATCAAAATTGATCATGGAGAGTCAGGATGATTGGGTCTGAACGTGAACTGATTAAATTGTGTCTTCAGTAAGTTGTGGCAAGCAGTTTCATCCATGTTTAGTTTTTGAGTCCAGGAAAGATTTTTAGGCAATGGATTTTAGATACCAGCAATAATGTATAGTCATTGCAGGATAGGTAATTTAGATTCATTTTAGAGCCACATACAGAATTGTATCATCCAGCTCACTTTATACCTGTACAGTAGATCATTTTTACCTTGACCAAGGGTGCCATTATGTTCCTTGAAAGCCTACTTGGTCAGTAAACTCAAACTTCATTTGAAGTAACCCATTTGTTCCATGTCATCACTCATTATTTTGTGCTCCAGTCTCCACCTCCCAAAACTGAGCTACCTATAATACAGTGCAGTCATTTTAAGTATCACCATGAGTTAGTTTGTGAAAAGTAAGTTCATAATTCTCTCCCCAGACTCCTCTACATTATGCCTCAGCTTCACCCCAAGGTGACAGTTGTCTGGAACATTTATTAAATGATGGTGCGAATCCAAACTTGCAGGTGGGTTTAAATATTGACAGCATTTTTTTGTGGTGAATACAAGATAACACGACATACATGTACAGTAAGTAAACAAAAAGTGCTATAAACCTTTACCTTCCCAAAATTGTTGACTTGAGGAGAACAATAATTTTTTTTGAAGTCGTTTTAAATGTGATACGGTGTACATGACATGTTTTTTTCAAATGAGTAAACGTTTTCAAATTTGAAGGCAACTTTGGACAATGTCATCTGCATTGAGATGCTTGGTAAATGCAAGTTTTCTGTCAAATGATTTCCAGTTTATAATACCAGACTGAATAATGTTTTGCAGTGCAAGAGTGGTAGGACTCCCCTTCACCTGGCGGCATTACACGGCCAGTGTAACAGAGCACAGACACTCCAGCAACATGGTGAGACTACATGTAACTGAGGACATTTGTTATGACCTTGACATTTAGTTAACATGTATCTTAGGAGAGATCTACCAGGACAATTTGGGCGACTTGCAGTTGAGCCTTGAATAGTGCAGAGTTATCATTAGATAGTCTCTGGGACCCCTTACAACTTGATGTTGATGGTCCCCAGTGGTTTTATGGGGTTGTGATTACTCTTGTCATAGAAAATATACTGCATCCTTTGGAACATTTGAAAAGCTACCTTAATGGGTCCCTTATGGTTCTGTTGCGATAATTGATGCCCGTGTATATGGTATGTACATCAATGGCAGCCATGAAGATTGCTTTCTACTTTCCTGTTAGGTTTTCTTAAATTATTATTCCGTATCCACTAAATAACAACTTTAGTTATTAACTCATGTTATTTTGAAAAAAATCAAGAAAATCCTTACGTACATGTAATGACCATTCGTTTTTCTTACTGTACCTTGAAGAGCTGGTCATATATTTGTTTATTCAAGATTTTGATATGCTGTTTTAATATGATAGCATAATCTCAATTGGAAAATTTCAGTTAGTATCTAAAAACATATGAGGGGCAAGAGATCAATTTATTCTTTGCTGTTTTAGTTGACTATGTTGACGTCCAAGATGCTCAAGGGAACACTCCATTACATGTGGCAGCACAATACGGACAGGAGTTGCTGCTAAGTCTTTTGTTGGCCAGCGGAGCAGACCACTCAAGGTTATTCTTACACCTACAAAGTCGTATTGAGTGTAGTTTTTGTACTTGTATGTCAGGCGTGTCTCACGAATGGTTTTAGATTTGCTGAAATGTCCCAACTGTATTCCATATTGAGGCAGTCCTGAGTTGTAGATATTCAGGTCAGGGACAGCCTGAAAAGTCATGGAATTTCAACATTTCAAAACTCATGCCTGGAAACCTAGACAACCAAAACTAGTCGTCAAAAGTCAGATCTGAGAGTGAACGAAGTAAATTCATACCATCAAATCTTGACAAACAGCTTCGTGATCACTGGAAGGCTAGTTTTGAAAAAAAAAATGTTCAGTTTTCTGTGTTGGCGAGTAAACTGAATATGGGTTTTGATCAACAAAGGTTGATATGGTATGTTTTTCGCCGTAAGGTTTGGTGTTAAGCTGACGTTTTGAACGTTAGTCCTTCGTCAGAGCAAACTGAAGTTTCGTGATCAATCAATTCTCATAACGTTTGCATTTTTCTCATAGGTTTTGTAAATAAATATCGTGAATGGAAAGGTGGGAAATATGGGTACGAACCTTGCTGAGAGCATAGCTGTATGAATCACTCAGTCCCTGAGTATCTGGTACTTTTTGGAAATAAGGAACCAGGCCAAACGTAAAGGCCATTTCGTGAAAGATATTGTTTGAAATCAAACGATTGTGTGAAACTATTTTCATATTTTGCCGAACTTCCAATTTTCTTCATAAGTTGGAAAAACACCATTGAAAATCACTCCAGTGCTGATAAAAATGGCAGGTTGAAAAACACCGATATCTCCCACATGATTTTAAATGGGGCTAAAATAGACTGGTTTTAAACAGTATAGAACTTCATTGTCCAGAGTGACAAGGTTCGGAAGAAATCCGTTTAGTGACAGGCTGCGTTTTCACTTTCAGACACGGAGCTTATGGCATGACACCGTTGCATATGGCCAGCCTGGGAGGATACACAGATTGTTGTAGAAAATTACTAGGATACAGTAAGTTGTTTGGTTTGACAAACAGAGATGATGATTAATAGGTAACAATTTAATTTTACAAGTGGTCACAACTTAGCAGCCAGTCACAAATGGAAGGAAATAAACTTTCTGTAAAACACTTTCCTTCCTTTCGTTACGCAATTGCCTTAAGATGTCAAAAGAGAAATAATTTTCACAAATGAAGTACAATATTACTTGAACTGAGATCCAATTGTTTTTCAGCAGATAAAACCCTTTTCATATCTGCTGTCATTGCAATGTGAGAAAGATCCATTGATATCAGTTTTGTTCTCTGCAGTCCTACACCATTTCTAAAGATGATATTTTATTTGCCTAAGTTTATCTCGGTGTTTGTGGCAAACTAATGTTGGGATGTTCTCTCTTTCCAATGTATTGTTTTTCAGGGGTAGACATTAACGCCTTAGATGATAATGGCAGGACATGCCTACATGCAGCTGCGTGTAGTGGGTGAGTGGATTCTGGTTGTTGAGCTTTAAAATAGTATAAAAACAGTAAGAACTCGAGTTGTTTACGAAAGATGACTGTCGTGTTTGTTTATCTGGAAAGTTCAGACTACACAAAATTAAATGGTTTTTTCCTTGTGTTTTCAGAAATGTGAATTGTTTAGAACTATTAATTAGCAGAGGAGCAGACTTGAATGTTGTGGACAAACTTGGAAGGTAAGTAACGCCCTTATGGTACATTCAACTAACTCTTCTTACTGACTATCGGTACGTGTAAATACTTTTGTAAGCCATTCGTTTGATTGAACTTGTACCATTGTCTGTTTAAATGTTTCACGTTTTGCATTTATCACTTTACATTATTGCCCAAACGGGTCGTGCATACATGCTTAATTACTTTGTTATTCAAAGTACTGCATTTCATTAATTACATCAAAGTGACGTGAACGTGGTTAAAGTAAAAAAAATAGGCATTCTACTACAAGACTTCTCAACCCTTCGGTGTCCTTACGCAATTCACTGTGTAATGTTGGAAAGTGCAGGTTTTTGTGTTAGGTTTTTGTGAGAAAGAGTACGAAGATATGTGAGCCGCCGGCTAAACTGGACGCAATTGGATTGTTCAGCTAGGCCCATGGTCCCACGGTCAATCTCCGGCCTTCCATGGAGTTAATATTTGGTGACCGTCTTTCTCTTACCATCCCTCCTAGAAAAGAATGTTAAGTCATTGGTCTAGCCTGTTAATTCAGTTGCATAGGGGAACTTGACAAGCACGCGATCTTAAGAAGATGAATGAGGAACAACTTCAAAGCAAGTTTATATTTGTTAGGATTTCTGGGGAGTTGGCTTTAGCGAGTGAGCGAAGCTGTTGAAATACGCTTATCATTATTATTGCACTCACCACAATAAGTTACTTATCGAGATAAATGAGCATTTGTAGTCAAAAACTACCAATGATATATTGGGGCGAAAGGCCTTTCCTCGTTTAACGAAACTTTCTACTTTACAGATGCCCTCTTCATTATGCAGCCGGTCACATCAACTACGAGTGTGTTGTCTCATTGGTAGCCACTGGCTCAAACGTCAGCAAGAGCGATACTAAGGGTTGCACACCTCTCCACTATGCTGCCGCAGCAGATGCAGATGCAAAGTAATTAATTTTCACTCAACTATTGCAGTTTGTAAGGACTATGTTCACTCTTTCTTTTTTTTACAGGATGCAGGTAACCTGCGGCTTGGAATGTTGGGAGCATTGAGTTGAAGAAAAAACAATAGATAAGCTGCTTATAATCTGACCTTATAATATAAAGTAATATTTTTCCATAGATGTGTGGAGCACCTTTTGAGGAACAGAGCCAACGCCAGTAAGAGAGACAAGCAGGGCTACAGTGCCGTTCACTACGCTGCAGTCAGTGGCCACAGATTGTGTCTGGAGATGGTGAGCTTTAATTGTTTACTGATTATTACCCCCATCCGACCAAAGAGTCTTACTTTTGTTTTGTGGAAACCGTCAGAAATGCTCAGGACACCGCAAAGCGACGATATTAAACAATTGCTCCCAGTGGAACAGAAAACTCTTTTTTGATTAGCGGTACTTAACAAAGGAAACAATGTCATCAACAAACATATTGACTTTCCATGCGTCTTACTTTTGACAGACCGTTTGTTCAACAACTTTTATATTTTTTTAGAAAGGTGGCTGAAGTGACCGAAAAGTTTTAACAGACCGGAACACTTCAACCAGTGTCTCAACATCGTTTATAGTTTTAGAAGTGTCCAAACACTGTTTATCAGTTGTCGAAAACCTACAATATGACCTGGATTCGTCTTTGCTTGTCATGAAGAGTAGCTACCTACATACACTCATGACCAAGAACCGAACGCTTTCCTTCTCTTCTAGCATTTTTCAGTAAGCGTTTTGTCAAATTATCGTTTTGTAGATAGACTAACACACGATATATTAAGTTATGTTGTTGCTTCTATGCAATATGTTATTGGTTACAACGAAAAGTTGATAGTCGTGACGTTAGACTTTTACTCAAATCAAAGAAGCCCACGTTTTTGTGAGTTAAAGCCAATCACCATATCCCACTTACATGCTACTCTCTCTGCTTTTCGCATTTCGCTTTCTCTATAATCATTGTCAGGATCGCCAACTATATTTATTGATGGTTAAATTAAGTGCAGCTTTCGCCTGAAAACCCAGTGGCTCTGAGCTGAGTAAGTGACATTTTTTTTATAATATTGCAAATTCGTCTTTAACTTTACTTACAATTCATTAAATATCCGAGCACGTTTCCTCATTTTCTACTGTTTGCCTGCTTTTCCGCAATATTATCAACTTTTGTCTTTGTATGTTCATAAAGTTATGGTGTCGATTTTAGCGGTAAAAAAATAATGAAACACCAATTCTGCCTTATTTTTCAGTTATTGGACGTGGCAGCAACAGATCTGTTAAACAGAAACAGTGGATCTCCATCTATTACACCTTTACACCTGGCGGTAAGTCGAGGCTATTGTACCGAGTAAGGCTATCTTAGTGTGTAGAGCTTCTGTTGGGAAATACAACACTGACACAGTTTATCAGTTTGGGATATTTTTTCTGTTAATCAGAGTCGCTTTCAGTTTCGATCCAGAAGTAGCACCAGTACCAGTTGAAATAGTTGTGATAGCAGGCCCGTAGCCAGGATTTTTGCTGGGGGGGGGGGGGTGCAAATTTCGTAAACTTGGACTCTTAAAAGCCAAACTTATGGGACAAACACACTTATGGCCTTACGATAAACCTATTCGGGCTTCTTTATCCTCTTATTAAACCTCCAAATGCGAACCTTTTCTGGGTCGGGGGGGGGGAGGGTGCGTACACAACCCGTGCAACATTCCTGCCTACGGGCCTGCCTTAAAAATTCTGTTTAACACTTCCTCTGCAAAAGGAATCGTTCCAAATCGTTTCAAAATCACCAGGGTCTCACCAGTCCTTAAACATGGCTTGCAAACAATCATGAGAAACTATCGCTCAATTTGATTTCTCCCAGTTCTTAAAAGAGTTCTGGAGAAACTCATTTACAATAGGCTTACTAGTTTTATCGAGAAAATGAATATCATTTATACAGAACAATTGGGATTTCGTTACGAGCAATTGTACGAGCACTCCATGGAGCAGGTGATTTCAGGCCTTGTCGATAAAATACATGAAGTCAAGGAATCGAAAACAGTAAGTTTTTTTTGTGGAATATTCCTTGACTTCAGCAAAGCTTTTGATACTGTGAGTCATGTCATATATAAAGAAACTAGACAACAATGAAAATAGAGGATAAGCTATCCGAGAAAAAGAAAACAGTTTGCTTCTGTCGGAAAACACAAACTCTGAAGAATCGTCGGCAATTTCAAGCGGTGTGCCCAAGGACT
>JAOBYF010335537.1:0-16794 GCA_025403605.1 Parazoanthus darwini
GCTTTAGGCGTGAGTTTCAAAACGATTAAGGCATACTGTATTACAAGTGTCATTATTTTAGTAATCTTGTTTCTGATGCCCAGTTTTGCTGCAGTTTACTCTGTCTGTACAAGTATCCAGTAGCCCTTGATAAGCCTCCAGTTCCTACCATACTCTGCTTGTTCCAATTCCCACTAATCCATCATTTTGAATTCCCTATTCGCATATAACTATATATTAGTTTTTGCCACTAATTGTCCCAATTAATCAACATCCATCTCCTCCTCACAGTAAAGGAAATGATCAGAAACAAATTAATTATTAATTCTCCTACAGTAAACTAGAATATAGCTATATATATGCAGCCTAATAGTTAAACTAAGGTAAAAAGTGCCAGCAAAACTGTTTTGAAATAAAACAAACTTGAGTGGCAGTTATTCTGGGAGATGGGAGCAGATAAAAGATAAGGAATCAATTTTGTGAC
Organism: Parazoanthus darwini; assembly: GCA_025403605.1. Taxonomy (NCBI): domain Eukaryota; kingdom Metazoa; phylum Cnidaria; class Anthozoa; order Zoantharia; family Parazoanthidae; genus Parazoanthus; species Parazoanthus darwini. The sequence continues at coordinate 464 of JAOBYF010335537.1, forward strand.
CTTGCCGTTGCATAAATGTACATCTGTTTCCTTCTTTTGAATGTCGGCCTTGACAAGCAACATTATCGTGTTATAGGAGTGGGATGTTCCAACTGCTGACAAGTTTCCCTCTAGCGGCTCTGGTGGAAGTGCAACCTCGACAAACTTTACCTTTGAAATGTCCCCAACCTCTCCAGACAAATACCTGGAGGGGCACTGTATTGATGGCCGAGTGCTGTTCCCAGCCACAGGGTATCTGGTCCTGGCCTGGAAAGCATTAGCAAAGTTTGTTGGACTCCTTCCAGAACATGTCCCAGTTGCATTTGAAGATGTGGCCATTCACCGGGCTACCATCCTGCCCAAAACAGGTTCAGTTACACTGACTGTCCACTATATGCCAGCTTCAAACAAATTTGATGTGTCCGAGGGTGAATCCTTGGCTGTTTCTGGAAAGGTAAGATTGTCATTCTCAGTTTTGCTGTTGTAACCTGAGGTTTCTTTATTCGTATATGGTATAGAGTTTTCTCTCTTAAAATTTTTTTCCCAATGGTTAACAGTGTTTCTAGGCAAGCCAAGTTGCAAACCCTTCAGCTTTTTAAAACTATTCCTGAAAAGAGTATTCCAGAGATAATCGCTTTGCTAGAATATGTTATTGTCATTAGCCATCACCTTTCGACTTTGTGTGACGATATTTTATCCCAAGTTTAGAATATTGTAGTTTTTATTCTTTTTAGTAAATGCTTACTCAGTTACTGTTAGATAGACTTGCATTATTAATTTATGTAAACATAGTAGTTTTCGAAGTGCTGTTATATGTCATTATTAATATTGTTATTATTTTTTAATGAACTGTATTAAAAGTTAAAAATTTTCGTGACCTTCAGTTTGATAAAGAAACTTCTAGTTGATTTTTTTCTTTTTTAACTTTCCCAATCTAGACCTGTTTTAACCAATAAGTTTACTTGGAAATGAACTAGTTGATAAGTGTACAGTATCTGTACTTTTTATATGCCCCCTTGGGAGGCCGTCAGTATAATTCTTAGCTAGTAAGCTTCGCTGCTGTCGGAATGGAGAAGACTGCCGTAATTTGCATCAGCAAGAGTACGAATTTCAAAGTAAACCTGGCCATAGGCTGTATTAATGTATACTTGGAATGAAACTAAGTAAGAATTTACCATTGACAAAGCTAATACTCTACCCAGGTCTATCTTCCTGAGAACCCTGTGCTGAGCAAGAACTTCCGTGAAGCTGATGCATGTAAGGAAGAAGTGCATTTGACATCTGACTGCATCTACAAAGAGCTGCGCTTGCGCGGTTATGATTACGGACCAACATTCCAAGGGATTTTAGGGGCCAACAGCTCTGGGACAAAAGGAGAGCTTGTGTGGAATGGTAACTGGGTGTCGTTCCTCGACACAATGTTGCAGGTTCGCATTTAAGTCTAGGAAAAAAAATATATGTATTCCCGTTTTGTGACCGTTCCTAATTGCGGGCTGCCAACCACGTCTTCATGTGTCCATCCTAGTAACTTTGAGCTCAGACTGGCAGTATATTTTCTTATCTTTGACCGAAAAAATGTGAAGAGAGGTATATGCTCAAGAGATAGTACTGTGCTGAAGCATGATTATTTTTCTTAAGTAAGAAAATAAATTAATGCTTGTTATCCAACTGACAATGACGGCCATCTACATAAACAGTATGACATCTCGGTAGTTGAAAAGTTTGAGACAACTAAAAAATGAAAAAGAATAAATTTCAACTACACGCGTACCGACCCAAATTTCTGAAAGGTGTGTAACCCAAGACGAGTATATCCTTTCAAGGTTACCCTATACTGTGACGTTATAAAAATAGCAGGAATGAAGCAGAGGGGTTCAGTACATTTTGTTACAAGTGTGAAGATTTGATTTGAGCAAAGAAACCTCTTTACCTCTTTACAAAAGAAGAAAAATTATTACATATTCAACAAATAGATTTCTATTCAAAAATCCTGAAAAGAAATTGTGCTTGCATTATTGACTTTTTCATTTAACTGCTTACAAACCATGAACTTAACTAAACAATGTTTATAAGAGTTTGCCGGATGCTGTGAAGTTTGGCTGTGTTGTAATGGCGAGTTCATACTTTGAATCGCACATTTCATTTTGATCTCCTGACTGACGTTTGTTCACAGCATTGTTAAATCTTTTAAGTAGCATCTACTTGTGAATAAGAGAACAAATGCAGTGTACTCGTTTCTTTGTAGATATCTGTGCTTCGTTTGCCTGGCCGTGGATTGAGACTCCCCACTCGCATCCGTTCTTTGCGTATCGACCCATCCATTCACGTGGATCTTGCCAAGGAAGGAATTGCTACTGTGATGGTTGACCCCAAGATGGATATGGTTGTCGCTGGTGGAGTAGAGCTGTGTGGTGAGTGATACTGATGACAGTTGCGACATTAGCCATAGTTGAAGTATCGTGAGCTGTGTTAGCCTTGTGGAGATTTTATCCGAAAGTGTTATTTTTTACTGAAAATTTTTGTGGTCAAGATAATAAAGCGTCGTCTTTAAGAATTATGAAACTGAATAGCAACTGATTTAACGCTAATTGTATGCATGCATTATACCCCATTTATCGCCCAAGTTGCCTCCAGTCTTTTCTACGCGTCACAGTTTTATCTATTTTTGCATGTCCCAGTTTTATCACAGTACTCCCAAGTGCTGTGTGTAGATCTCTCCTGTGTTGTAATTGGATAAATTGTTTATGGTGAATTCTTTTTCCTTGCAGCTTGGGTTAGTGTTATAGATGTCATACCTCATTATTTTCTCTTTGTAATTCTCTCAGGTCTGCACGCAACAGTTGCACCTAAAAAGCAGGACGGACAAGTTCCAGTCCTCGAGAGCTTCTCGTTTGTACCATACATGGACAAGGGGACTGCTGGCCAAGAGAGTGCAGGCCTATCTGAGGTAGACAATAAACAGCTGTCCGAGGCACTGGGACATGGTCACCCACTTAAGATAATGCTGGACATTGTCATCGAGAACAGGCTTGGCACCAGTCTTACTGTATGCGAGGTTGGAGCCAGTGAGAGCAAGGCATTTAGTCACGTGGTACCACTGGTTGCACTCAATCCCATGATGCAGCTCAAGTACACCGCAACAGATAAGACTGAAGACTTGCTGTCAGAAGTCAAAGCCTTGGCCGAGGAAAACCATGTTGAAGTGGGTGCCTGGGACTTGACGAAGACTGCACCAAACAGTTTGAGCAAGTGCGACCTTCTGGTTGCTTGTGGTCTGGGATTGACTCCTGAGCTGTCAGGAGTGCTGGCCAACATCAAAGGTGCTCTCAAGCCGCAAGGCTTCCTCTTGCTGCACGACCTCACCTCCACTGCCGAGCTGGTGAAGTCGTCAATGACAGAAGTCCTTGAGAAAGAAAAGTTTGTGGTTGTTTCTGTGAAGAAGACAAGTGTTGGTTCAAGTCTTGTCCTTTGTCGCCTTGTTCACGAAAATCCAGAGAAGACACCCATCATTGTTGATATTGACGAGTCGTTTGAGTGGGTCGGTAAGCTGCAGAGCCTTTTGAACACCAATGAGAAGTCGCGTATCTGGATGCGTTCCTGCGTCCCCAGACCATCTGGACTTGTTGGCATGACAAACTGCATGAGACAGGAACAAGGTAATGGCAAGTGTAGCGAGTGAACCGCTTCTCGATTTCAAAACAAATTCCTCTCATTCTGTCTCGTAACATACATTTGTTGACTAATGATAAGAATTTGGTCCTTATCATATGATTTGGATACAAAATCAAACCATAATAACTAATTATTGCAGTAATTCCTTTTTAGAAGTTTGGAGTATGAAATCGGGCGTTTCTTGTGCAGTTTTTGTTTTTGTTTTGTTTTGTTACTTTTTGTTGCTTGTAGAAAATATATTAAGAAGCTAACTTTCATATAATTATTGGTTTTTGACAATGCAAATTGATTTTCCAGATAGTTGGAATTGTTTGCAGACAAGCACACACAGTTTTTTTCCATGTTAAGAATTATAGACCAGACTTAAACTCTAAAATCCGTAAAGAATTTTGTGTATAGCTAAGCAAGCGTTTGTTTCTGTGTGTTAAGGTGGTGAGAGAATCCGCTGCCTTTTCGACCCGTCTGGCAAATGTGGCAACGACATGACGAAGGACTTTGATAAGCTGCGTCAGATGGACCTTGTGATGAATGTGTACAAGGACGGAGAGCTGGGCTCATTCCGCCACCTTCTCATGGATGACACGCCCACTGCGAACGAAGAAACTGAGCATGCGTACGTGAACGTGCTGACACGTGGCGACCTATCGTCACTGAGGTAACTTTTTCGTCATTTGCACGCATTAATGAAAACCACTGTTGTTGTTGTTTTAAGATTTAAAATTTTTTTTCAATTTAACCCGAGTTTAGAGAGAATGATCAGTTTTAGACCTTTGGATTTATTGAAATGCGCACGACGAGTCAAACTTGAATGTGCATCCATCTAGAAGGGTTTTCGCTCAGGAAACTTCATTTCCTAAATGTCTGCAACTTTTACCTCGTGTGGCTTCAATGCTTGTCCAAAATTTTATTCCGACATTTTCAGGTTTCATTGTTTGTAGCAATTTTGTGCATGTCTCGTGAATCGTGAATCAGCGAACTGTAACCTCATACGTTACGAGAGATCTCTGCTCGCAGGATATGAAAGTTGAAGGTCAGCCGTGTTAAGCTCGAAGAAAAGTTGAGGTTTGTTGGGAAACTAGAAGCAACATATTTTTGTTTGCTTTACTTCGGCTTAATGTCTCTCCGTTTTTAGTCCGACAGCAGGCTTAGTATGAGCATACACAAGTGCTTTTATAGCTGTACAATAATGTGTACTCGTTACTAATGGGGCTTACTGTATTTTGCAGATGGATTGCATCACATCTGAAGTACGCTCCTGGAACCCAAGGAACCACGGAAATGTGCAAGGTTCATTACACGTCGCTGAACTTCCGTGACATCATGCTGGCCACCGGTAAACTACCCCCAGATGCGCTGCCTGGTGACTTGGCTCACCAGGACTGCATTCTGGGTATGGAATTCTCTGGCAAGAATCGAAGTGGAGAAAGAATTATGGGTTTGCTTCCTGCACAAGCTCTTGCAACTACAGTCATGGCTGATCAGCGGTTTACTTGGCAAGTTCCGGAATCCTGGAGCCTGTTAGAAGCAGCAAGTGTCCCCGTCGTGTATGCCACGGCGTATTACGCTCTCATTGTGCGTGCGAACATGCAGAGTGGCGAGAGTGTGTTGATACACTCAGGTTCAGGGGGGGTTGGTCAGGCAGCAATCTCCATCTGTCTGTCAATGGGATGTGAAGTGTACACTACTGTTGGAACAAAGGAGAAGAGAGAATATTTATTGAAGACATTCCCGGAACTGAAACCAGGGAACATCGGCAACTCCAGGGATTTGACGTTTGAACAAATGGTGAGCCACCCTAAAAGACTTGATGGCAAAGTGGCCTGAACTGTCGCTTTTAGTGGCTACTTGGAAAAAAGACGACAATATATTAGTCAGTGGAGAGTGATTGAGAAGTTGTCTTGAGTTTCTCTTAAAATAACCCATTTACGGGCTTCATTTTACACTGCATTTTAAACAGACTCCACGTTGAAGATAAGAAAATTAACTGAGAATGAACTATTTCTCCATGTGGATTTTTTTACGTTTAGGAAAACTTAAGCTTGTTATATATATTTTAGCTGAATCTTTTAAATTTATTTCTTGTAAATTTTACAGACGATTTGTGTATCTTCAAATAATCGTGCTGTCTTTTCTTATTTGATTTTTACTTTTTTTGAACCAGTTGACAAGAACTCATCTCGGAAATCCATGGCGTCTCTGTTCATCTTCCCTTTCCGACGCCCTGGGTTTTCGAGGAAAACAAGAACCTGCAAATACACTATTCATTTTCTTTGTTTTCAAGATTAGAAATAGTTGATGTTAATTAGATTCCACATTCAAGAAGTTTTAACTTACGTTTTGCGACTGTTGTTCTTAGGTCATGCACAACACCAGCGGTCAGGCAGTCAACATCGTGCTCAATTCTCTGGCAGAGGAGAAACTTCAAGCCAGCTTGCGATGCCTGTCCCGTCATGGACGTTTCCTGGAGATTGGTAAATACGATCTGTCTAACAACACCCCCCTGGGAATGGCCCTTTTTCTCAGGAACATCGCCTTCCATGGGATCCTTCTAGATGCCATCTTTGAAGAAGGAAATCAGGATTGGAAACATGTGTCACGACTACTGACAGAGGGCATCAAGTCAGGTAAATTTGATGACTATTGGACTTTGTTGACAGACCAGCTCAAGTTTGATAACCACAAATGGCATCAACTTAAAAAAAACATTTAATTTCCAGTGTTTACTTGTATCTACCACCCCGTTCGCGCCATCGCGATTGTGCCCCGTCACAGGCCCGAGCCATCACTTGATACCCGAAAACTGAACATTTCTTGTTTGGGAGAAAAATGTCAAGCTCATTTTAGGTTTTTATTGCTAGTAAAACACAAACTTGCGACCTGTTGCAACCTTTCAAAAGTTTAAGTCATTGAATTTTATACTTTTTTGTTTGTTCGATTACCAGCAAACTTGAACTGGACTTCTTTTTGCAATTTGTTTCTTAAATACTGCCATACATTTGCTGAAGTCATTTGAACAGTTTTCTCAGGTTTTAGACAATGCGAAGTATGTTTTTGCATGAGAATTAAATCGGTCTTGCATACATTGCAAAATGGTAGACCGGTATCACATGCGGTTTCGTGTTTCGACCCAACAAAGTGAAACTATATTTAGCAAGTGCCATACAATGAACAATTCCCAACTCCTCCCTCCTCAGGTGCCGTTCGTCCTCTGAAGACCACAGTTTTCGATAGAGATGAGATTGAAGAAGCGTTCCGTTTCATGGCGCAAGGAAAACACATCGGCAAAGTTGTTATTCAGGTTCGCCCAGAGGACGAGTCCAAGACCGTAGTGAAACTTATGGCGCATGCGCGCAGCATGTGTGACCCAAGGAAAAGTTATATCATTACCGGCGGTCTTGGAGGATTCGGTCTCGAGCTTTGTCATTGGTTGGTTGAAAGGGGAGCCCGCAATCTTGTGCTGACCAGCCGGCGAGGTAAATATTTGCGGTTTCGTCGTAATAGACGCATCATCGACCATGTTTGAATGTTAACTTGCAACTGAAGCAACCCACAGAACGGGTTGTAGTGGCAACGCACGTATTTTTGATGTTAGACAGATTTCTTCAGTAACAATAGAAGTTACTCTGTCGTGAAAAACCGCAGCTTGCTTCGTATTGTTGTCACGATTTTTGTTCTTTTATGTAATTGGTGTTGTGGTTGACGAATTTAATCAGGGCAAGAGAAACAATTTAGTTCATCCCCGTATTTTTGCCCACTTATTTTACTACTTTTTAATAACTTTTTTTAGCAGCCAACAACGTCATGCTGTTATCCCTCGTGAAATCCTCTGTTGCCCTAAATTCGGTGCATTCTATCATTTGACAGGCATCCGCACTGGTTACCAGGCCCGCCGAGTAAAAGTGTGGCAGGAAATGGGAGCGAACGTTGTTTGTAGCACAGAAGACGTAGGCCTGGAAACTGGAGCCCAGGCTGTCATCAAGGAGGCCCAAAAGCTTGGTCCGCTCGGAGGAATCTTTCACTTGGCAGTTGTTCTGAGAGACGGCATATTTGAGAACCAGACCTCGCAGTTGTTCCGAGAGGTTGCCGCACCCAAGTATCATGGAACTATTTTCTTGGACCGGTAAGCTAGCCACTAAAATCTTTTCTGAAAGTCGTATATACGTGACTTCCTCCACTTGCAACTCTGGGCAAAGGAGATAAGGAAAATGCAACTGAAATGGGACAAATGATACCAAATGATAGTTGATGATAGTGAAGGGACGCTTGCATTGCCCAATACAGCTGATGCTCCACAACTTAAAACGTACAGGTCTTGAAACAAAGATTTTCGTCTTTGTAGCGTAAAAATGTATCTTTTGCTAAAACTACTAAAAAGACCTTTTAGAAATGCCGAATATTTTGACATATTTGAAGTGTTTCATTGGAAGAGGCTTACGAGTGTTGTTTTAACTAAACCTAAATGTTCAAGTTATGGGATTGAGGTCTTAGCTCGCAGATGAAGCTAGTGTAGTAGAATTGACTCGAGTCGTTGAAGGTTTAGCAAGAGATTGACCAAGCTTCTTTCGTGCTCGCAGATTGACCCGCCAACCAGAAATCGCAAAAGACTGTGATTGGTTTGTAGTGTTCTCTTCGGTGTCGAGCGGGCGCGGTAACGCGGGTCAGACGAATTATGGGTTTGCCAACTCGGCCATGGAGCGGATCTGTGAAGAGAGAGCAAAGGATGGCCTGCCCGGGCTGGCGGTACAGTGGGGCGCTATTGGAGACGTAGGGCTTATTCAGGTATATATTGACCCATCGTTTCTATTTATGCATATTCTCGATATAGGACAATGTTCTGAGTTTGAAGATAAGTTTTTCAGTTAAAAGATGTACTATGATTATCACGACCATCACTCCATCCTCCCTAAGATAAGCATTTTACCATTTGACTGAACTAGTGGACAAACAACTAAAATACATCGGGTTTTTTTAGGTGTCGCGCATTCGTACTTCAAACTTAAGACTTGTTCCCCTGGGTGCCAAAACCTTATCTGAACAAACCGTTTGACTGTACGTAAACCACAATTATTCTAGGTTTTACCGAGCAGATACGGCCAAATCCTAGCGTGTGCGAGTAAACCATAGACTGTATGTAAACAACAAATATTACGTATTTTGTGCCAGTCATCTAGACTGTTTAATTGTTAATTGAAGAGTAGAACTCGTCGAAAAAGCATGCAGTTTTTCCTAGCAGCTTGACATAACTTGCCTTTCCCCTGCTCGTTTTAGGACACCATGGGTGGCTCGAACGAAACCGTCATTGGCGGTACGCTCCCACAGCGCATGAGCAATTGCTTGAATGTGCTGGACAGGTTTTTGTCGCAGGCTCAGCCAGTTGTTTCCAGTTATGTGCTTGCTGCCAAGGTTTCGGCCAAGAGCGACAAGGGGTCTGGTGCCGACCTAGTTGGCTCGGTGGCACACATTCTGGGTGTGAAGGATGTCAACAGCCTCAACCCCGACACCACCCTCGCAGACCTTGGTAAGGTTCTTCATCGTATAAACGGCAAAACACAAACTACAATAGAGACTAAATCTCGCACTTCTTGTTAAAACTGCGAAGATGAGATCATTCTTAAAGCTTTCCTGGAAGAATTCACTTTCTTTGAGTAGTTTTGTAAGACGTTGAATAATCTATCACACATTTCTGTGAAAACTTGGCGGAAAAACCTTGGTGCAGCAGAAAATACAACACTACAAAAGTATTGGCTTTTTAGTAGAAATGGCGCTATGCAATTAAAGAGTATTATTGTTGTTGTTGTTGTTGTTATTATTATTGTCAGATATCCTGTTGTAGTCCGATTCCATGCTACTTTGTGTTTGTTGTCGTTATTGTTGTTGCTGCTACAGCTGCAAATGTGATAAAGCGTCAAACGTGTTGGTGCTGGATCATGTTCTTATCAGGTCTATTATCTCTCCTCTCCAGGTCTGGATTCTCTGATGGGCGTCGAAGTGCGTCAAACCCTGGAGCGCGACTACGATATCCAACTGCCAATGAAAGAGGTGCGCATGCTGACCGTGAACAAGATGAGAGAAATGGCCAGCGGCGGTGCACCAGTCACCACCAGTGAAGAAAAGGACAAAACCAAGACTGAAGACAAACCAGCTCCCAAGATCTTCGAGCAGCCCAAAGTGGCCGAGAAGGTCCTGGTGCCCCTCAATGGATACAACAACGGCCATAAACCCGTGTTCGTCGTTCACAACATCCACGGCACGGTTGAGCCACTGCGCACACTCGCCTCCCACCTCTCGTACCCAGTCTACGGCCTTCAACACACACGCACCGCTCCATCTGGTTCTGTGGAAGAGCTTGCAGCCTTCTATATTAAACACATACGTCAAGTCCAGTCTCAGGGCCCCTATATAATCGCCGGTTACTCCTTTGGTGCATGCCTGGCCATTGAAATGGCGATGCAACTCGAGAAAACAAACGAAGTTGAGGGGTTGGTGCTGTTGGATGGTTCACACAACTATGTGGAAGCTCACACTCTCTTTCACCGCAAACGGCTCAACGTGGAGGGAACAGTCTGGGGTCCCAAGGCTGTAGCTGAGGGACTGTGTGCGGCAGCACCGCAATTTGCCAAGATCGACAAGATCAAACTGCTGAAGGAATTGCTGGGAGTGAAGAGTATGGACAAACAGATTGACGTTACAGCATCGGCCATTGTTGCTTCTGAACCGTCTTTCAACAAAGAAGCCGTGGCGTTCGCCTTGACCTCCTTCATGGAGCTGCTGCGCATGGGCGAACAGTACAAGGTCAATTCAAAGTATCACGGCAGCGTGACACTGGTGCGAGCTAAGTCATTCGACGAAATGAGTAAACAACTCGGGGACGACTTCCAGTTGAATGAAATATGCGACGGCGGAGTGACGCTTAAATGGGTCGAGGGTGACCACGAGTCTTTCATCCAAGACAACGGCGCTGTAGAAGTTGCGAACATCATCACAGAAATTCTGGCATAAAGTAAACTTGACGACGACAGAACTGGCAAACTCCACTACACCAAAGCCTTAATTGAAATGCGGAACGGTGTCGAAGAAAGAATAGGCGAACAGACCTTGGGTTATTGTACCGCAAACTGGGTTTAAGATTAGAAGGAAACAGCTACTCAAGTCCTCTCCGAGACAAATAGTTTATTGTAGTATCTTAACTATTAATTGTCACTGTGTTGGGGTTGATACAAAAACAGTTCAATTTGTAAACAATGGGAAAAAAGAAATATCAGCAACTTGAAATATCAGTCTGGTTTGTAAAGTAGCAATCGAGTGCAAAATGTCGTGTATATAAAGAAATTATGCACGTGACTTGAATGCCTTTCAATGCAGTTACTTGGTTAACTGGGCACTTTTTATGCACTAAACTCCGATAAAGAAGTTTTTGGTGAGAAACTAAAGCCTCTGATAGTAAAGTTGTCAGTCGTAACCCAATATTTTACCGGCCTGGACTAAAAAACAAGCAAATTAGATGGATTTACAGGCTCCAATTCACTTTTCGTTTCACTCAGTAAAGTGAGCGGAGCATTGTATCGTCCATTGATGTAATTAAGTGAAATTATAAAATAGGTCAAAATAATTTTTGCTATCGTGTTTAATATATTTATAAATTGTACAAAGTTGAATTTGTGGTATGAAAATAACTTTTTCGCATTTTTGAAAAACAAGTTAACTAGTTTGTAAAAAATACAACGAAAAAGTTATCACCTGCTGGCAGTTGATATCTGTTGGTGCGGTTAAAATTGTAACATAATGAAAACGTGAGTAGCACGATTGGGAGAAAATAAAAATCATTGTTGAATGGGTGCGTGAGTCTCCAAATTGTTTGAATTCCTGTTAAGTGGGATGAGAATTTCAAACTTTGATTACGGGGATGGAATGGTTGGCCACTGTGGAAAAATGGTCTCGCTTTTCGGGACTTCCATGTTGAGGACAATTGGGGTCTGTTATTAAGTTACAAACTTGGTTGACAAGCTCCATTTTTGTCAAATTTAAATATACTCAATGTCAGGAGAATTTTGAACTGTGCGGTTTGGGGAAATGGGACTAAATGATCTTTGATCAACAAAATGTTCTGCGCTTTGTACTTTTTCACAAGTTTAGGGGTCTGCGAATATGTGGCTTGACCAGCATAACGGCATGTTGGTCGTTTTTCGCTCCGGTTGGCGTGTTGCAAAATGCTGTGCAAGTAACGGAGTGTGGTTTTTATTGGTTTTTGGAAGTCGCTAGCTAGCTTCCATCAGTATTTTTTGTCGCTTACTATATAGATTGCCATCCATATTTTTATTTTAAAATATTTGATCCAATATTATCGTAACTATGAAAGTCAAATTTTCAAAGGTTGGTCACCGAGTACCACTCTTTCGAAGGGCACGATTGAGGCGTGGCAGACTTGTATCTTGGCTCGAACGATGCTGATCGACTTTTCTCAGTACATGTTTGTCTTTTGTGATCAAAAGGTCTGAACTGCATGAACAAAAGCGAATCACTGATTTGGTCACGGAATCCACGAAAACTTAGTTGGGCAAGTTATGCCTCTTTTCCGTTCCCCTAAAAATCTCTGTTCCCCAGCTCACTCGTAATTTGTAAGAAAGCTATGGGAAGCGGGAGGCGTTATGCATTACTCAGGAATTTGCCGCCCTACTTTTAAATGACACCGTAAGACAAAGGAGAACCAAGTGTACGACAAAATGGAACAACCTCTCACCACACAAATGGCAGCCGACCTGCAGAGTGGGAGGAGCCTCGTGGAAGCCCACTATGCCATGCAGGGTCGTGAGTGAGAGAATTTATATTTCACCTTTTCTCTCTACCTAACCTCGACCCAAACTCCACTCGGTTGGATCTATGCGCAAAGTGGATGGACAGTGAACCCGGCTGAAAAACAAAGTTCGCACCATATTAGAATGTCCACTTTCGACCACATTTTTCCTGAAAGCACTGGATACAGCACCGCCTCCCAAGAGTTGACTGTCAGAAGCAGGTCAAAATAGTCATCCGTTCTGTTGTGCAATGTCCTGTTAGTTTGAAAGGCTTTAAAAGACAGAAATAACCCCCACAGGCAAGAGAGAAGTGTATATTCATCCTGCTACGTTATTCCTTGTTAACCATTGTACTGGCATCCGATAGGCCCTTTGCAGCTGGAGATCACATTGTGCAAAATGTGCCAAACTGGAACGCAAAAGAATGTGCAAGACTCCAAAACAAAATACAATTAACTAGAAATGTCTGACTTTTCTTTGTTTCGCGTTTCCCAGTAAAGTCTTGCACATCCTTTTGCGTTCCGGTATGGCGTATTTTGTACCTTGTGATCTCCAGCTGCGAAGAGCCAATTGCCGGGTTAAACGGGTCCGATTCAAATAAAACCACGTCCTTGTTTGAAAACGCCTATCCCATTTCTTCCTTTTGTCCCTCTCCCCTTCCCTCCTTCACGTTTAGGGTCAGGGTGATTTCTACCTCATGCGAGTAGAGTGTAAAATGGAATATTCGACCCAATCAGCCAGATGTCAAACGACCTTCAAGTATCGACTTATAAACAGATAAGTGAATGGATGGGTGAAAGCTATCGTATAACCAAGGCCTCGAGCAAACAACAGCGATCAATGGTTTTAAAACAGCATTTAATTGGAGAAAAAGAAAATAGTTCGGAAAAAAACACGGCATACTGTGGAACTGGTCTCGGTTCAAAGTTCAGAGCGATTTTCAGAGCAATAATAGCTTAGGGGATAATTATTTACCGTATGTGCGTCTTAATTATCAAGTCCATAAGTAAAACCAAAAATTTTATTAACTTATATGTACAATCATGCATGAAATACTAATCATTCAGTCTTGAAAACACCAAGACAAACACTCTCACATCTGACATTTCTCCTACTAATAAACAAGATTAAAATTTTGACCAACCCACAAAAAAAAACCCACATTGAAGACCTGATGATCACATGGGTCAAAATTGTTTTCATTAACGACGTTTGCAACAATTTTGACCTTGCATTCTTTATTTCATGGACGTCTTTTCATTTTGCTTGTCTTGAAGGTTCAAAGTGTTTGAAGCAAATTATTTCTCAACTAATTTTCATGAAATTCAAAAAACTTTGTTTGAAAATGAAACAGTGCAACAGATGGTCTGGTAGTGCTGGGCGTCTATCACTATGCATTTAAGATTTTCGGGAGAGAGAACTTTCTTAGATGAGAACTTTGCTTTCCTTTAAACTTGGTCAAAATATTGGACCAGAGTAGGGGAAAAAAGAAATAAACATCAATCAGCCATTATTTTTACAAAACTTTCTGGAGTCCCAAAAAGAAAAAATTGCCCACCATCAATGGCATTTGATGACACATTTTGTCCACATAAACATAAAAAAACTTTCACCTTCCCAGCCAGATACTCAAAACTTTGCACTAAAAATGTATACTCACTAGCGTTATAATTTTGGCTTTGTAAAATTTGGCACTACCGGTATTCATTTTCTCTTCAACAGAAAAATTGTACCAGATATCATCTAAAGCAGCTAGTTATATTGGAGTCATTTTAGAGAGATTTTGGTGTGGGCATTTCCTGCAGTGCTGTATTAAAAGCTAGCAAACTGAAACAGTTACAGCATAGCTTTTATTATCTGGTGGAAAAATTCTAACATTTTATTAAATGCCAGATCATTTTTGAGAAAAACGGACCTTTTTAGAAGAATAATTCTTTTGGTCTGAAAAGCTGTAAACTGTATTGTGGACCTAGAGGTATTGCCTTTTTAAAAATGTCCGAACATACCACTGTAACCTCTAGATGTTCGCACCTGTCTCCCATTTCACTGGATCAACCTTTATCTGCTTAACCATTTATAACAAGCTAGCCCTTGAATGCTTTTTACAAACTACTGTTTGTCAGTATCTCTGCAGTGCTGACAGTACAGAAAATCATAAAGAACAGTCAGCAACTAACACAGTAAGATGTCTCCAGTTGGTCTCCATCAATTTTATTGTCTTTTCCCCCCAACTGGAGTAAGCACAATTAATCTCAGTTCATCAACACAACAGAAGCTTTCATGCTATGCAAAATCAAATAACTTTTTCTACAAGTTTGCCACATCTAACTACCAGTAAAGAGTTGATTCTGTAAGACACATTCTGGTCTTGCTAGTCGCAATTCACTGTTCTTTTTTCACACCTCTGCCAGCATTTACAGGTGCACTCCATTCCGTCATGTAAAGAAAACATATTTCTATATTTAAGTTGTCCTATAATCAATACATATCAAAAATAACGATTGCGCTTGTGTGGTGAGTCCATAACAATATCCATAGAAGAAGACGACCTTTTTCTTCCCTCTCTCCCCTCAGTATCACTCAAACTGGACTCATTGAAGCTTCTTCTTCTATTTGAATGAAAAACAGTTCCTAAACCAGCTGCAGCAAAGAATGGGGCTGTAGCTAAATCTGGGCGCACTTGAAATGGGTCCAAAGGACCATAACACTGAACTCCGGCATCAACGCTATCTGAGGCAAGTGGCTGCAGCAACATTCCATTGGAACCTACAGTGGCTGTACAAGTGCTATACACATCTGGTGTCCGTCTGGGTGGGGAACGACCAGAAAGATAAGAGAGAAGTTCTTCTCGCCTGATATGCCTTCGTTTCTTTTTGGCCCATGCCAGGATTTCCTTGTTACGTTTCTGGTATCCAGTCTGACACCCTACATCCAAGCTACGCTTGTGGCAGTCAACTCCATCTAAAATTTTGATATTTTGTTAGCCTCAAGTTAGCACAGGTACATGTACACTTCTCAGAGAACTTTCATGGTATTAAATTAGGAATCCATCATACCATTCAAATTTCTCAGACATTAAAAGATGTTTCAAAGAAAATATGATCTCTTCAGGGTTTTGTTAGATTCTGTATAATTTGGACCTCCAGAAACAACTGGCTAAAAGAATTTTTGATTTTGAAAAATTAAGACAACTGAACTTGAAAGTTCTAGCAATGGCCCTGCCTTTTCTGAATGACTGAGCACCTGAGAGCACTGGAGGAATGGTGACTAGTTTAGGGTCAGTGATGTGAAACAAGGAAAGGTGTCCTAAATAGGAAATAATGTGTAGATTGATTCTTTTTTTTCTGCAATGGTTTCTATAGTCAAAAGCAATGCAGCTGGTTGGCACATCTGCCTCGTTGAATAAGAATGTACCTGCTTTCCTTCCCTTATCTATGCAGTGTTCTAGCTAGCTAAAAGAAACAACATGGTGCCCTAATTTACATCTAAATGATATTCATGAGTTTGGCAGTACTACCGAGATTTATCAATGATTTTACCATATTTACCTGTGTATAATGCATACTTTTTTCTCACTAATTTGCCTTTGAAATTGTAATGCGCATTATATGCTTAACCTTTTGCTTTCACAGAAAGTAATTGGCATAACAACAAAAAAATACAAAGTCAAACAACTCCCGATTTTATGAAACATGGAGAACTAGAGGCTACAGGTAGCCTTCACTCGCGGCCATGTAACAAACGAGATATTTTAGCAAAACTAGTGCACTTGACCATATATTCCTTAATGAAAATCAACTCAGTAACAAGGTTGGTAATTTTGATAAACAAAATTTCTAACAAAATGTGCACGACCCCTCTGCCCGTTAAACCTTATTTGTTCTAGGT